>PVJN01000733.1:0-24427 GCA_004026805.1 Lasiurus borealis
GTAGGATAAGGGGTTCAATACCGTTGGGGGTCTCCGTTTCCCTCCCGTCAGAGAAAGCCAGCCAACTCGGGCACCCGCTCTCTCAGCGCGCGCGTCTCCATACCTCAGCTTTTTGCAGTTCCTCTGGGTGTCTGTGAGCCCCTCTCTTTCCCTCTAGCTGTAGAACTTCCACTCAGCCAGCTTTCCTGTGGTTCTGGATGATGTCCGTTCTGTCTTTTAGTTGTAGTTTTGAAGTTGTTGTGCGAGGCAGCAGTGTAGGTGTTTACCTATGCCGCCATCTTGGCTCCTCCCCTCCTGGCTCTTTCTCTTTAAGGAAATGTTTATTACCTTTTCACTGGACAAAATATATTTTAATAGGAATGGAAATGAGATAATATTTGCATATGAGAAAAAATTTATAAGTGTAAGGTTATATAGGTGGGAAGTATAGATGAAAAGGAGATAATTGGGCTTTATAATCATTTGAGCAAAGATAATGGTAGCCTACACGAGGGGAGAAAGGAAAGATGGTGAAATGATTTCAGAATTTTAAGAAGTAGACACTGTACCCCTTATAAATGGATAGATTGGGGTTGGGGAATATTCAAGAATGACACTCATATCTCTAAATCTAGACATGGAATAGGAAACAAATCTTTTGGTTGGTTTGTTTGGTTACTTTGGGAGCTGGCAGGGTGGGATAGATGACTCAGTTTCTGGAATTAATGGTATTCAGTGAATAGTAACATGTGTGGTCTGAAGTTCATCACAGAGATATGGGAAAGAGAACCAGACTGTGAGTCTTTAGCATAGTTATAGCCTTTTAAACCATGAAAATGGATGAAGCACTAACCCTGGAGGACCATGTAAATTGGGGGGAAAAATTAGAAACGAGAGATGGCATAGGGTAAGATCTTTAGTAATATCAACTTGGAAGGGATGGCTAAAGTTTTAAATTGAGTGGAGAAAAGTGCAAAGAAAACATAAATAAGAGTGTTAGAGTTAGCGAAATAATGTGTCAGCTTCTGAAATATTAAATTTAAAATATGAAATAAGAAAACTGAACAAAAGTGGCTGTTGAATTTTGAATGAATGAAGTTCTTGAACAAGGATAGAGATTTTCAGAGAGCAGTAGGAGAGCATAGCAGATGGAGATGGATTCAAATTTGTAACTTGTAGATCATAAAAGTGAAAAGCCTTTTCAGCATGTTTTGGCCAAGAATGGGGCAGGAGAGAATTGAGGATTGGAAGGGTATACAGTTAAGGGAGAACTGTTATCCAAAAATCAGGCCTGTTTCTTTGTATCTCTACTTTGGCCCCCCTTTTGTGTGCGTGTGTGTGTGTGTGTGTGTGTGTGTGTGTGTGTGTATTTTATAAATTGTTCTTTTTCCTTATTGGAAAATAATAATCTGTTTGAAAACAATAATTTCAAATAAGGAATGTTAACATTTATTTTATGTTAATGAAATTTTATATGTATTTATATTTGAATAGTTTATTTAGTCTCACATTTTAAATATTTGTTTTGGTTTGTCTTCACCATCACCCTTAGGAATTTCCCAAGATTATAAATAATTTATTTCACCCACATATTTGCTTTCAAAAGAGCTAAATAGATATGTTTTATACTTTCATAGGACTCAATTTTACTAATGATGTAGAGATTAGAAACCCTTTAGGCAGAATTTATCATCCTTGTGTTGTGTATGTATGCAAGATGCTGTATCAATGTTATATCCTCCTAGAACAATTTGAGGAATGTATATGTCTCCTCAATATGTAGTGTTTCTTTATTGTTTGAGGTGAGGATTATAGACTCTCTAATGATTAGAATGCTCCAGGATGGAATGTGTTGAGTAATTTTATTTGCTTCATCTCCCTTTTACTTTATTATTTTTATTATTATTATTATTTTTTTGAGGGAATGGAGGTTGGACTTTGTATTTTTTAAATTTTTGTTATTACTTTTTAATTTTTTATTGTTTAAAGTATTACATAGGAATTCTTTTTCCCCCATTGACGTCTCTCCCAGCTCATTTCCCTCCTCCAACCCCCCCCCCCTGCACCGCCCACCTCCGTACTACTGACTGTGTCCATGGGTTATGCTTATATGAATGCATACTAGTACAAGTCTTTTGGTTGAATTCCCCTCCCTGATCCCTTGTGTTCCCCCTGAGGTTGGATGCTCTGTTCTATGCTTCTATGTCTCTGGATCTATTTTAGTTCATCAGTTTATCTTGTTCATTATATTCCACATATGAGTGAGATCATGTAATATGGCTTATTTTGCTTAGCATAATGCTCTCCAATTCCATCCATGCTGTTGCAAATGGTAAGAGTTCCCGCTTTTTAAAAATTAATTATACAGACCTTACCTAAGCCATGAGAAATTTGAGTTAGTAGGTATAAGGAGAACAGGGAAATACTTTAGATGCTTTACAGATGACTCCGATGCATGCCTTTTGATGCCAAACTGGGAGATCCCCTTAAAATTTCATACAATTAAGTAACTGTATCTTTCTAAGCATCTAATTGTAGAATAGCAGAAATCAGGGGTATTTGAGCATCGTTCATTGCCCTTCCCATATATACTTTTTAAATACTACTTTCTTACATTAGTGTCTGATGTCACAACTTTATTTTGCAAGGGACAAAGACATATTAAAGAGGGGGAAATAATGAAACAAATATTACTGTTTTTTGTTGTTGTTTGTTTGTTTATTTTAATTCACCAGTCTAGCATGTTTTGCAACTGTAAAATGTGGAAGAGGAAATGGTCTGACTTTGAATGCAGGAAAAAGACATTTTCATTAATTACAAATCATAGTTTTAATTGCCAGTACTTGAAAGAAGAAAACTTTTGATACACATTTCTGCCAGATGTTAGGGATTTAATCATTTAATTTCTAAGAAAATTAAGTATATTTTGAAGAAAGCATTTTTAGATCAAAATACATTATAAAAATACATATATACATTCCAGGTTAAATTTTCCAATTGGCCACAATTTGTGAGGGTGAGTAAAACTTGCTTTGTAGATATCATAAAATGAAATGAATGTCAAATTCAAATATAAATTGTTTATGGGTAATCAGTAATTTTGATTATATATATCACCATTTGGTTGCATTAGTGGGTGATCAGTGGGTGACTATGTAATTACATAAGAAGTACATAGCTTTGATTTTGACAATTTGCTCTATTATTGATTCTTTTTTAAAATTTATTGATTAAGGTATTATATATGTATCCTTATCTCCCCATTACTCCCCTCCCACTAACTTGGGCTCTCACCTTCCTGTTGTCTGTGTCCATTGGTTAGGTTTATATACATGCATATAGGTCCTTTAGTTGATCTCTACCCCCCGTACCCTCACCCTTCCCTCTGAGGTTTGACTGTCTGTTTGGTGCTTCTCTGTCCCTGGATCTGTTTTTGTTCATCAGTTTATGTTGTTCATTATATTCCATAAATGAGTGAGATCATGTGATGTTTATCTTTTTCTGATTGGCTTATTTCACTTAGCATACTGCTCTCCAGTTCCATCCATGTTGTTGCAAATGGTAAGAATTCCTTCATTTTTACCAAAGCATAGTATTCCATTGTGTGGATGTACCACATTTTGTAAATCCACTTATCTGCTGTTGGTCACTTAGGCTGTTTCCAAATCTTAGCTATAATGAATTGTGCCGCTATGAACAAAGGGGTACACATATCCTTTCTGATTGATGTTCCTAGTTTCTTGATATATATTTCTAGAAGTGGAATCACTGGGCCAAATGGGAGTTCCATTTTCAGTTTTTTGAGGGAACTCCATATTGGTCTCCACAGTGGCTGCACCAGGCTGCATTCCCACCATCAGTACACGAGGGTTCCTTTTTCTCCCCACCACTCACCAGCACTTGTTTTGTTGATTTGTTGATGATTGCCATTCTGACAGGTATGATATGATAAGTCATTGTTGTCTTGATTTGCATCACTTGGATAATTAGTGACTTTGAGCATGTTTTCATATGTCTCTTGGACTTCCTTCTGTCTTCTTTCGAAAAGTATCTATTTAGGTCTGTTGCCATTTTTTTATAGTGTTTTTTTTTTATCTTCCTTTTTTAAAATTGTATGAGTTCCCTATAAATGTTGGAGATTAAATCCTTCCCAGTGATAACATTGGCAAATATGTCTCCCATGCAGTGGGCTTTCTTGCTGTTTTGTTGATGGTTTACTTTGTTGTGCAAAAGCTTTTATTTTGATGTAGTCCCATTTGTTTATTTTCTCTTTAGTTTCTATAGCTCTAGGAGCAGTATCAGTGAAGAAATCGTTTTCACATGTCTGAGATTTTGCTACCTGTGGATTCCTCTAATTTTTTAAGGTTTCCCATCTTATGTTTAAGTCCTTTATTCATTTTGAGGGTTTTTTTTGTGTGCGTGTATGGTATAAGTTGATGGTCTAGTTTCATTATTTTGCTTCTGTCTGTCCAGTTTCCTCAACACCATCTTGAATCCATTGTATGTTCATTGCTCCTTTGTCAAATATTAATTGAGCATAATAGTTTGGGTTGATATCTGGGTTCTCTATTATATTCCATTGTATTATATGTCTTTTCTTCTGAAAGCACCAGAAAGTTTTGAGAAGAGTGGCTTTGTAATACATGTTGATATCTGGTAATGAGATCCCACCCACCTTGCTTGTCTTAGGATTTATGCAGCTTTTGAGTCTTTTTTTTATTCCAGATGAATTTTTGGAAAGTTCTTTCTAGGTCTGTGAAATATGCCATTGGTATTTTTGTTGTGAGTGCATTGAATCTATAGATTGCTTTGGATAGTATGGACAATTTAATGATGTTGATTCTATCAATCCATGAACATGGTATGGTCTTTCATCTGTTTATGTCTTCCTCTATCTCTTTTTTCAGTGTTCTGTAGTTTTCCTCATATAGATTTTTTACCTCCTTAGTTAAGTTTATTCCTAGGTATCTTAATTTTTTTGGTGCAATGGTAAATTAGATTGCTTTTTTAGTCTCTCTTTCTGTAACTTTACTATTGGTGTATAGAAATGCCATATATTTCTTGGCATTAATTTTGTATCCTGCTACATTGCTGAATTCATTTATTAAGTCTAATAATTTTTGGATATTGTTTTTAGAGTTTTCTATGTACAGCATCATGTAATTTATGAATAAGGATAGTTTTACTTCTTCTTTTCCAGTTTAGCTGTCTTATATTTCTTCTTCTTATCTAATCACAATGGCTAGTAATTCCAGTACTATGTCAAACAGGAATGTTGAAAGTGGGCATCCATGTCTTGTTCCTATTCTTAGGGGAAATGATTTTAGGTTTTGCCCATTGAGTAAAATGTTGGCTGTGGGTTTGTTATTTATGGCTTTTATTAGATTGAGGTATGATCCTTCTATTCCCACCTTGTTGAGAGTTTTTATCAATAAAAGATGTTGGATTTGTCAAATACTTTTTCTGCATCAATTGATATGACTGTGATTTTTATCTCTCAGTTTGTTTATGTGATATATTACATTTATTAGTTTGCGGATATTGTACCATCCTTGCATCCCCAGGATAAATACTACTTGATCATGGTGTATGATCTTTCTGATGAATTGCTGAATCTGATTTGCTAGAATTTTATTCAGGATTTTGGCATCTATATGCATGAGGGATATTGACCTGTAATTCTCTTTCATTGTATTGTCTTTATCAGATTTTGGTATTAGGGTGATGCTGGCTTCAGATAATAAGTTTGGAAGTGCTCTTTCCTCTTGAATTTTTTTTTTAGTATAATCCGAGGCAGATAGGTTTTAGTTCTTCCTTGAATGTTTTGTAAAACTCCCCTGTGAAGCCATCTGGCCTTTGGCTTTTGTTTTCTGGAAGTTTTTTGATGACTGCTTTAATTTCTTCCATAATTGTCAGCCTATTGAGATATTTAGACTTTCTGATTGAGTTTTAGGAGGTTGTATTTTTCTAGGAATATGTAAATTTCCTCCATGCTGTCTAGTTTTGGAATAGAGTTGTTCATAGTATTTTTGAATAATACTTTGTATTTCTGCAGGGTCTGTTGTTATTTTTCCTCTTTCATTAATGATTTTCTATATTTGGGTCCTCTCACTTTGCTTCTTGGAGAGCCTGACTAGAGATTCATCAATCTTGTATGTCCTTGCAAATCACCAGCTCTTGATTTTATTGATCTTTTGTATTGTTTTTGGTCTCTATGTCATTTATTTCTGCTCTGATCTTTATTATCTCCTTCCTGCTGCTCACTCTTGGCTTTTTCTGTTTCTTTCTAATTCTCTAAGTTATAGAGTTAGATGATTTACTACCATTTTTTCTTGTTTTTGTTTTTTTGTTTGTTTGTTTTTAACTAGGCCTGTAGAACTATAAACTTCCCTCTCAGAACTGCTTTCATTGTGTCCAATAGATTTTGGATTGCTGTGTTTTTCTTGTCCTTATTTTCCAGGATGTCTTTAATCTCTTCTTTGATTTCTTTGGTAACCCAATCATTGTTTAATAGCATGCTATTCAACATCCAAGTGTTTGAATTTTTTGGATTGTTTTTATTGTAATTTATTCCTAATATTATGCCATTGTAGTCCGAAAAGATGCTTGATATGATTTCAATCATTTTGAATTTGGGAGACTTTGCTTGTTACCCAGTATGTTGTCTATTTTTGAAAATATTCTATGTACATTTGAGAAGAATGTTTATTCCATGGCTTTGCTGTGAAATGTTCTGATGATGTCAATTAAATTTATATAATCTAGGGAGTCATTTAGAATTGCTATTTCTTTGCTGATTTTTTTTTGTCTGGAGGATTTATTCAGTGATGTCAGTGGTGTATTAAAGTCCCATACTATGATTATATTGTTGTCAGTCTCTCTCTTGATATCTTCCAGGAGTTTTTTTTATGTATTTGAGTGCTCCTGCATTGGGTGAATATATGTTTATCAGGGTTATATCCTCTTTTTGTATTGATTCCTTAAGTGTTATGAAGTGGCCTTTCTTATCTCTTGTTATAGCCTTCACTTTAGGTCTATTTTGTCTGATATAAGTATTGCTTTCTCAGCTTTTTTTTTTTCATTTTCCCATCCCTTCAACTTCAGTCTCTGTGAGTCTTTCATTCTAAGATGGATCCCTTGTAGAGAGCATATCTGTGGGTCATGTTTTGTTATCCATTCAGTCACTCAATGTCTTTTGATTGGAGCATTTAGTCAATTTACATTCAAAGTTATTATTGATAGGTACTTTTTTGTAGCCATTCTTATTTTTTTTTTTGTGCCCATATTCCTTCTTACCTTTTCATTTCTTTTTTTTTTTTTTTCAGTTGTCCCTTTTGTATTTCTTGCACTGTTGGCTTGGTGATATACTCCCTTAGGCTTTTTTTTTTTCTGTGAAGCTCTTGATTTCCCCTTCAATTTTGAATGAATAGAGTATTCTTTGATTCAGTCCCTTGCTTTGCATCATGTTGTGTACTTCATTTCATTTCCTTCTGGCATCATATGTTTCTGTTGAGAAATCATTTGATAATCTAATATGAGGTCGCTTATATATAACTTTCTGTCTCTCTCTTGTATCATTTAAGATTCTCTCCTTATCCTGAACATTAGCCATTGTAATTATGATGTGTCTTGGTATGGGTCTTTTCGTGTTTATCTTGTTTGGGACTCTCTGTGCTTGTGTCACTTTTTTCTTCTCCATATAAGGCAAGTTTACTAACATTATTTGTTCAAATAGTTTTCTGACATTATTTCTTCAAGAAGTTCTTCTAACCCTTGTTTCTCTTCCTGTTGTTCTAGTACCCCTATTATTTGTATATTGCTTTGTTCCATGTTGTTCCATAGCTCCCTTAGGCTCTCCTTCTGTCTTTTAATTTTTTTTCCCAATTGTAGTTCAGTTTGAGTGTATTTTGCTTCCTTGTCTTCTAATTCAGTCCTCAGTTTCTGCTATTCTACTGTTGATACTTTCCATAGTGTTTTTTATTGAAGCTATATCACTCTTCATTTCTTCTTGATTCTTAGATAAGTTGTTGATTTTTTTTCATCCATCTAGTTTATGAACTGTATGTCTCCTATGCTGAATTGTTTTTCTGACATATTGCATGACTCTGTTTCACTTATCTACTTTTCTGGTGCTTCCTAATTTTCTTTCCTCTGGAGATATATATCTTTGTCTATCCATTTTTGGTCTCACTAAGTGATCCAGATGTCAAATCATGCAGGAGTTGCTACTTGGGTGGCAGTGACTCCTTTGGCTGTGATTGCTTTTTAGGTGATCCTAGTAGCAGCTGCTTCTTTGGTGGGTGCTGGTCATAGCAGTGGTGGCTCCTTGGGCTGGTGCGGGGAGGCTGCATGCACTGCTGCTGCTCCTTGAACGGGGGCTGCTGCTCCTCAGACTGGGAATGGGCTGCTTGCGTGGATGCTACTCCTCAGATTTGAGTGAGTTGCACATGCATCTGCTGCTCCTTGGTTGGGGGCAGTTTGCTTACCAGTTTGCTGTTGGTCAGACTGCATGTTGCTGCTGGGTTTTGGACCAGTGCAGGCTGCACAGAGCTGTCACTTCTTGGACATGGGTGGTCTGTTCATATGGCTGCTGTTCCTCGGACTGGGGCGGGCTGTTCGGGCAGCTGCTGCTCCTCGCAGACTGTTCATGTGGCCACTGCTCCTCAGATAGGTGCCAGGTGCAGGTTGCAAGCAGCTGCTGCTCATTGGACAGGGGCGGCTATGAGGGCTGCTACTCCTCAGTTGTAGGAACACTACTTGTGTGACTGGTCCTCATCAGACAGGGGCAGGCTGCTCATCACTCTCACAGCTGCTGCTCCTCAGACAGGGGCAGGCCACGTGAGGCTGCTGTTCTTTGGCCTGGGGCAGGCTGCTTGTGTGGGTGCTGCTCCTCAGACAGGGAATGGGCTGCTTACATGTCTGTTGCTCACATGTCTCAGTGCTCTGGGCTTTCTACAGGGGTCTATCTCTCTCTCATTGATGTTTCTAGCTCTCTGTCCTTCTCCCTTCCTCTCTGTAAAAAATCAATAAAATGTATTTTTAAAAAAATCTTTATTGTTGGAAGTATTACATATGTCCCCTTTTTCCCATCCCCTCTTCCCATCCTAGGCTTTCACTATTTTATTGTCTGTTGTTGATTCTTGATTATCACTTCTAGTAGAAGATAAAAAGCAAAAATAATTGAGAAGGGAATATTATCTTTTTAAAAATATATTTTATTGGTTTTCCATAGAGAGGAAGGGAAAGAGATAGAGAGTTAGAAATAAAATACCTATGTTTCTATACACCTAGGAGAAAAAAGTATACAATTTCTTGGATTATAAGGTATTTGATATATATTATATATCTATCTATCTATCTGTGTTATATATATATATATACATATATATATATATTAATTACACACATATATATAGAATATATATACATATATATAACATATATATATATACACACACACACTAAGTGTCCAGTCGTCTGATTATCTGTTCAACCAATCAAAGTGTAATATGCTAATGATTTGCTAAGGCTACTAAACCACTCGCTATGATGTACACTGACCACCAGGAGATGCTCAATGCAGGACCTGCCCCTTGATGGTCAGTGTGCTCCCCAGGAGGAGTGAGATAGCCACTCAGCCAGAAGCCAGGCTCACAGCTAGGGTGAGCAGTGGTGGTGATGGGACCCACTTCTACCTCCACAGTAGTCAAACATTCCCCAAGAGCTCCCAGACTGCTAGAGCGCACAGGCTGGGCTAAGGGATCCCTACCCCACTTTCCCCAGTGCATAAATTCCATGCACTGGGCCTCTAGCATAGATATGATATATATTAAGAAGATTTCTCAGAAACATGATAGTTAGGAAGGATTCTTGATATTTACTATGTGAAAGAACACCAATGTTATCATTAGATTAACTAGAGAATCATCAATGTGGATGATACACAGGCAAGTGCTTGCTAATTTGCCATTTAATTGTTTTCTAATGAATTTAGTTAAGTATAACATTATGTAAAGGGCAGTAATCAGCAAGTTCTCTCAGAGAAATCTTGGGTCATAAATCTGTTTTGGGGAGGTACTACCATTTTATTAATTCCAATCACTCTATAATTAAATGTACATATGCAACAGTAAAATCTACCAAGTCATTGACTGATGTATATTTAGCCTCTGGACTTAATGACATTTAATTAGCTAGCAGACAGTCAAATGCCAATCTTTTTCTTCAGTGACAGACATTTCTTTGTCACAATCTCTTTCTCTCATATAATAAGACTTGGCATAACTTCAACCATATTGCAGCACAAAAATGAAAAGCAAATTATAAGTAAGAACTTTGAACAATTGAATATGAGAGAAATACAGATTATACATGCATATAAACCTAAAATATCTTTCTGAATTTGCTCTAATTTGCTGAAACCTATTCCAAGTTTGGAAGCAATTAATATGAAACTAATAAGGCTCCTCTCCTCCCCACAAGCAAGATTGTTTTTCTCAAGGAGACATGTGCTAGCAAGTCTTACTTGTGGCCTTTTGCCTCCTATGGGAATTCACTTAGCTTTATAGACGTTTCCATACACAATAATTTATGAAGAGCTCATTTTAGCCAGGAAATCTGAATGTCAGTGTGGGCTTTGATGTAGGATTCTCTTCATAATCTCTCACTCTCCCTCAGCCACAGGTTGGCCATTCCCCAGAGGGAGAGTAGGAAGTTCTGTTGGGATGACAGTAGATGGAGAGGGCAATCTGACTCCCTGTTAAAACTTAGTTGTAACCAGCAAAATATTCACATTTCTTGATGAATTGCTAAAACTGAAAGAACATTAATTTAGAAATGAAAATTGAACACTTAAGAACAAATGAGCCAGTCAGAGAAAGACAAGTACCAGATGATTTCACTCATCTGTGGAATCTAATGAACAAAATGAACTAACAAGCAAAATAGTGACAGATTCATAGAGAGTAGACTGACAGCTCTCAGGATAGGATGGAGGGAATGAGCAAAAAAGAAAAAAAGAGAAAAATCTGATTGTTGCAGGGAAGAGAGGTACGGGGGAGGAGGAGGAGGGTAGAGAAGGAATAGAAGGTAATGGAGGGAGACTTGACTTGGGATGGTCAACACAATACAGTGTACAGCTAATGTGTTGTAGAATTGTGGACCTAAAACCTGTATAATCTTGTTAACCAGTGTCAATCCAATAAATTTAATAAAAAGGGGGTGGGGGGAAATCACACCAAGAACAATGCATGATTATTCATTAAAAATTAAATTTCAAAAATTTCCAAATAAAGTGGGCTGTGCAAGAAATGTGATGAAAATAAGAAATATAACTAATATGTACATTTTACTTTTCATATAGCTATCATTTCATTATATACAGGGTGGGGCAAAAGGAGGTTTGTTGATTATTGTATTATTACCCATATGAAAAACTGTAAACCTACTTTTGCCCTACCCTGTGTTTCTTATATATTTTACCATTTTCCCCAATTTTGTAAAGTGTTCAAAAATAAAAGCTGACACTATTTCTTATTATTCTTTTACATAATCTATGATGTCTTTCAATAGAAATAATATCATGACAAATTATAGTGCTTTATTGGAAGAGAACATGTTATGTAAAGATTTTTATAAATGGTTTAATATAGAATTTGAAAGAAATCAGTAAGATCATGATATTTAACCAGAAGCAATTTGAAGAGACTGAAATTCAGTTTTTTAAAGGCATATACTTTTTTTTTTAAGATATGTTTTTATTTATTTATTTTTTGAAAAGAGGAAAAACGGGGGTGGTGAGTGGGAGGTAGAGGTGGGAAACATTGATGTGGGAAAGAAACATTTATCTGCTTTCTTTGGGGATTAAGCCCACAGCCTGGGCATGTGCCTTGACTGAGAATTGAACCAGCAACCTTTCAGTGCATGGGAGGATGCTCAACCAACTGAGTCGCACTGGCCAGAGTGTGGGTTAAAATACATAAAATATATTTTGTAATGGAGAAGTTTTTTTTATATCTTGCTACTGAGTCAGGTTATAGAAAATTCATTTACCTATCTGTGTAGTTAGTTGATATTCTTTAAAATAGCAAAATGGCTGAAATTCAGTACAGACATAGAAACACTTATGGTTTCATTTTATAAAGTAGGTACTTAATAAATGTGTGGTCTTTGCTGAATAATATTTTTATACTGATTGAATTTGAATTTTAGTTGTTTAAGTGATTCCTGGCTAAGTATGGGCCACTTGGGAAAACCCTATTTAAAAGTCATGTCTTTGAATTTCTTTTTTTTTTTTTTTACCATTTTTATATAAAATTTATATAAAATAAATTAAATTATTTACATGGATATAATTAAAAACTCAAAACTAATTTTCCACATATTTTAAGTAGAAATGTCTGAATGTAGTTGGCTATAAGTGGAGCTGCAAATCCCAGCTTTTCTACCTAGTTTATTGACTGGCTTCAATGAATATTTCCCAGCAAGTAAATTAACATAGCACCTGAGGCATAATTCTCTAGCAGATCATGAACACTGAGATTTTCCTGTCCTTGCTGCTTTAACTCTTCCTTGAGCACAATGCTAGTAGGTACATTTTAATTCAATAGCGATGCGGACATTACCCATGACTTTAATGACAGATCATTTACAGCAAACTCATGTTTCACAGCAGAGATGTCTCTTTAAGTGACATCTTATCAATAGCAATTCAATTAGTCAACCTTAAGACTATGAGATGGAGTTTACATTGTGTCACAAAGAGCTCTTTCAATTTGTATTTAAAATGTCCTTATTAGTCTTATTTTCCCCATTGCCTCTGAACATAAATACTGAAGTTTTCAATTCAGACATCTCTTGTATGGAATTTTCTTCCTTTATTTACTTTATTTCCATAAACTTAGATATCACAAAATTATATTTCCCTTTGAAAGAAATATAAATACAATTATATTTGGCTTGATTAAAAACATCATCAAATCCTGGATGTTGGCAATGGAATGGAATATTGTGACAAACCATTTTTATAACCATATCAACTAAATGATTTAAAAGTAAAATACATGAGAAGAATAAGAAACATATTAGTGTATAAAATCAATTTTCTTATTTAGTGGAAGTTTGGAATTTGGACAATGTCATATCTTAATGGGCTAATGTACAAACTTTCTCTTTTTTATCTTTTGACATTGAGCATTGATTAAACTCCTACTGCTTGCCAGGCATTATATTATAGGCTAGAATCCTTATATGGAAAAGATGGCTGGATGATATAATTTCATATGAAGTCTGAGAAAAGAGAGATAAAAAATGATCCATCTTTATAGGTTCTGTTGGAAAAAGATAAATGGAGTGGAGGATGTGGGGAAGGAGTGTAGCTGAGAAAGTATAAAGTTAACAACCAGAACACTCTTTTAAACTGATGTCCCAAGAAAGATTTAAGTCTGAATGCTTGAAGACACACCTTGTCTGTAATGAATTTACTTATCTCTTAGATACAGACTAAGAATGAAAATAAGGAGAGACTGCCTGCAAAGCATAATCCCACAGAATTGATGCAATAATCATTCACATCACATACTGTATTTTAAATTTCAGATGAAGAATCAGTTAAGAAATGCTATTAGATTTTTTGTTTGAGTTTAGTCTTTCACTCCTGATTTGATTGAATGAGATTTTCTTAAATTTACAAAGGTGCAAGTTGTGGTTGAGATGAAATAAGTAGCATGTGTAGTTTTGGGGTTTTAAGAAAAAATTTAGAAACCAGTATCTCTCTGTGAGCTTGATTGTCTTAAGTGATTAAGGTTTTAAAGAGGACTCTTACCTTGTTTTTGCATAAGAAAAGAAATTTTGCATGTTTTCAATATCAGTTAAAAGTCATTTATTATAGCAAGTATATCAGTAAGGATACCTTACCTGCAGGTTATAGAAAACCTGTATAAAATTACCTTAAATGTGCCACGTAAAACAAAAGACTGGCAGCATGATAATTCTAGGATAATTAATTTAGTGCCATTACAGCATCATAAGTATCATATTCATCTTTTCTGCTCATATTTTTAATATGTTTTTGTTGATTTTATTAGAGAGGAAGGGAGAGGGATAGAGAGATAGAAATATCCATGAAAGAGAAATAGCAATTGGCTGCCTCCTGCTTCCCGCCTCCTACACCTACTGGTGATCAAATTGCAACTCAGGCATGTGCCCTGACTGGGAATCACTAGTGACCTCTAGGTTCGTGGGTTTATGTTCAGCCACTGAACCACACTGGTTTGGCTACTCTTAAAATAACAATAGCTCTTTTGTGGTTGTATGATGGCTGTATCACCTGTGGATATGAATAAGAAGAGAAGTGTTTCTTCCTATACATCCTTTTCATTACGTTGGCACATTATTCCTATAAGCTCTCTAGTAATTTACACTAAGATTTCTTTGGGAAGATTATTTTAGGCTAATAGTAATTCAACCCCAGGGTACTGAAAAAGGAAACATTTTCCTAGAGTTTATGAGGTAATAATAACCAAAGCAATACTGGATCCAGTCTGGGTTAGCAAAGAAAAAGGTTGAGGATTGAAGGTGAAAGGCTTCTACCATTGCAGCGTTTGTAGGAACATTCCGGGTTTTTTAAAAGGCCAGGTAATACCAAGTAAGTGCATTCTAAGGAAGTGTATTACTTATCTATTGATGGATAACAAAGTGCCCTACATTTAGTGGCTTAATACACATTTGTTTGTCTAGTACTCATATCTGTCTTTTTGGTCCTCTGTTTCTTGTTTCCATGTGGCTGCAATCAAGGTGTCTTTGAGATAGGGTTCTCATCTAAAGCCTGCGCTTCTAAGCTCACTTGTATAGTTAGCAAATATATTAGACCTAGGGTCTGGATTTCTTGTTGGCTGTTGGCTAGAGGCTGCTCTAACATGGCTGACTCCTCACCAGAGTACAGACTAAGAACGAAAATAAGGAGAGACTGCCTGCAAAGCATAATCCCAATCTTTTGTCACTCAGTTCTGGGCGTGCTACCTTAATCTTCCTATATTTAGGTGATTGGAAGCAAGTTATTCAAGGGCAGGGAATTAGAAAAGGCCATGAATAATAGGAGGTAGTCATCATTGGGCACCATTTTAGATGCTATCAAAAATGCTGTAGATAGAAACAGATAATAGTTTAAGAGATGCAAAGACATAATACACATTCTTAAGGTAAAATGAGTTTTGGGTCTTTTGGTTTCCTATGGTTCAGTCCATTAAATATGAACAGAAAATTTAAAAGTTTTGTGGGGAAAAAAGGACATATGTACCACTATTTGTAACAGATTAAACAAACAATTAAAAGTAGATAAATAAAAGGGTTTTTAATAGTTTTAATGTTTTTATGCCACAACTAGAATCAAGGAAATAAAATCAAGGAGGAATCTTAAATACTGTTATATCCACAGAGGTCCAGAATTAAGCCTTAGAAATAGTACCAAGTGTTAACGAATGCTAAAAAAGTCAGAACGGAAAACTGAAAGATAAACATAGACCTAGTACAATTATATTTTAAACCAAGATTTTTTTATTACTGTAATTCATTAGAATATAAGTATAACTAAAGACATGTTATAAAACCATACTTATTTCTAATATATTAAAAGGCAGTTAAATGCTTTATGTCTCTACTTCTAAGTGTGACTTAAATCATATTTCTCAGATAAAATATGATTTTAAAGTGAATTTGGTTTATAATATATAAGGTTACACTTAATATTTATCATTGAAAATAAACCTCATAGAAAAAATATTTAAATTAATTTTTATGTTTTAGTTAAATTTCATATTACTGAGTTTTCATTTATTTGTTGTTATGTAATTAGAAAGAAGTTATTATCATTCATGTGATTTTGACATATTATTGTCTTAGATGCCAAAATATCAATACATCTAAAATAGTGAAGCTCAATATGACTAATATAGAAATGTAAAATACATAAAGGGTTGAAGCATATGAAGTACAGTATGTCCAATTCTCTTAAGTTGGAAAGACCTATTTTAGAGGTTAGAGGGCTAATTACATTTAACTAATGGCATTTACTATTATCTTGAGGACCTGGTAATTATCAAATGCATCTGATCTTCCATTATATTGCCTGTAAAATATTGTCGGTTGATTTTGTTATTTCAAAATTATTTTTTTATTGAAGTGAATCTGATTAAAACACAGTCTCAAGGGAATATGAACTCACATTTCAAAACCATCATATAGTGCAGCAGAAATGAGGCAAAGTGGAGAGATTGCCTCAGGACAGAGTTAGTATGGAAAATAATTTCACCTTTGATCCCAAGGGAAAGAAAAATGCCTTTAGGTCATGAACAGGAGCATCCTCACAGTACCTTCCATCTGTTTAATCCCTGCACATCCCAGGGTTGCCAGGGGAATGGTGGGGGTTGTGGTATTGGTGTAGATGGGATTTCCTATGAACAGGAAAGCTAATAATACTAATTATATCTTCCCCCAAACAACTACCATTGGTGGTTAAAAGTATTAATCATTACCCATTAAGTATCTCAAGTTTTAAAAGCATCTTAACTGCATGTCAAACACAGTACTGTGAGCTGTACCTGTGATGATAACACACAGAGCTGTTGGCTCTTACTCTCCAGACTCAGGACGTAGGTGACTTCTGCTTGGCACCGATGGGGATTCAGATCAGAGTGTGGTATATAGTTATTCACATCCAGATGCTATTTTTTTTCCAGCACTGCAGTCACTGTATAAGCCATTGAAACATTGCTGTAACAAAGGTAGTGGAAATGAAATGAAAAAAAATGATGAGCAGAGAGAAGAGAAGACCACGTACACACACACACACACACACACACACACACACACACACACATCAATTTCTGATTAAATTACTTCAATTTGTTTGTTAATAATGCTGCTGAAAGCAATAGGATGCTATCTCTAACCAAGTATAGAGTCGAGGCTTTCACTGTGCAATAGGATCCTATTCTGAAGACAGTGTTACACTGTAATTAACTTGAATGATGACCCACTCAGGGATAACAGAATGTTGGCTAAAAGCAACAGTTGGCATTTATACCATGATGTTTCCATTAATGCTGGTGGACCACAAGAGGAAATCACTAAATACAATTTATTTATTAAAGTATTTTTGTGCATAAGGCATCAATGCTCTTAGCTCTATATTGTGGCCAATTGGGAATGAAACATTTAATGAAATGATAGTTCCAAAACTGGGAAATTGGTAATGAAAGGAGAGAATGAATTAAATTCTTTGACAGCAAAATTAAATTTTTGAAATGGCATGAGGTCACCTTATTTTGTTGTTTTTCCCTTAGACACTGGAACTGCTAATATATACCAATAGATTAGCTAAATATTTGATCTATAACTTCTAACAATTTAAATTATTTTCCTAAAGATATAATCCCTTGGCTCCTTCTCATATGCTGCAATATTACTTCAAAAATAAATGTTTCCTATAGTTCAATATTCTAATGAATAACAATAAAAATAGTTTTCTTTCTTGCCCATTGATTTAAAAATCCTTGTCAGTAAAAATTATGAAAATTTAGGTGTTGAGTTTAAAAGGTTGTAGAAAGGACACTAGAATCATTATTTTCTGATAGTCTATTTTCAATGAAATCTTAAGCTAGCCTTACTTTGAAAATATTTTTATTTGGGGGGGCATTATTTTCATATTTTTAAAAATATATTTTATTGATTTTTTACAGAGAGGAAGAGAGAGGGATAGAAAGTTAGAAACATCGATGAGAGAGAGACATCAATCAGCTGCCTCCTGCACGCTCCCCACTGGAGATGTGCCCACAACCAAGGTACATGCCCTTGACCGGAATTGAATCCGGGACCTTTCAGTCCACATGCTGACGCTCTATCCACTGAGCCAAACTGGTTTTGGTTAATTTCAAATTTTTAAACAATGAAAATTCTGTGAAAGGTTCTAACCTACACACCTTCCAATACACCTGGAAAAAATTGATGGTTCATCTTGTTATTCTTTCTGGGGACTCTGAATTAGTATTCATATCCTTCACCTGTGTTTTTAGGTGGATACCACTAATCAGATTCATCAGTAAAGAACCACACTTGTCATCATGCACTATGTAGGGGAAAAAGAGGTCAAATATTTGGAGGGATAGTGATGGAGATATTTTATCACTTAATATTTTCAGGGATATAGTTTAATAAAATTTGAAAGTAGACATAAAAATGTAGACATATGTTAACCATATGGATTTTTGTTATTAAGTTTGATAACAATAATGTGTCAACCGAGAACTTTTGATATTTACCTGTTTCTAAAATCAATATTTGAATTGCAAATTCAATTACATATTTCTGAGCTTTTAAAGGAGGATTCATCATAAGTGATTATGTTGATATAATGTACACCTTGTAGTTGTTTTTTTTTTAAGTCATATACAATAAACTCATAGTTTGAAGTTTGGGATAATTAAACTACTGCAATTATTTCCCTGTTTAAAAAAGCAATTTTCATGTAGTAAGTAAGGGTAATCCTTTCAAAATTGTGGCCTTACAAAGCTAACTTGGAGTCCATAATCAAGCTTAGAATTCTGGAGAATCTGTGAGCTTAAATCAGAGGAAAAAAAGGCTCATTTGTATTTCCACAAAGTTCTAAATGAATTTACCATTTCTTTAATTATTTATGTGAGCAATAAACCAGAATACTGTATGGTGGAATCTGTGACTTTAGCTTAAATGGAAATCTTAAATATTTCCAAAGAATACCCATAGATGTAGCAGAAATCTTGAATATATTTATTCTTCTCACTGATTTTAAATTACTAAGATTATTAGATACTGCATGATCTTATTACCTAATGCATTAAGGGAAACACAATTTTCCAGCTACGTGTGGCTGTCTAATAAATTACTCAAGAATGCAGTAGCTTAAAATAATTTTTCATTTCTCACATTTTAATGTTTTGACTGGACTTAGTTTTTCTGAGTAAGTCTCAGTCAAATATCAGCTGGCATTGCAATTATCTGAAGGCTCTGCTGGACTGGATGTCAGCTGACATGACTGACAATAGGACAGTCCTTTATCTGATGCTAACAATCAGAGCACCTGCACTTGCTTCTCTCTGCCCTACAGTGGCTAGGATCCAAGAAATTTTTGGTCCAGGGCATTAAGGTAGAAGATGCAAAGTTTCTTCTGATCTAATCATTTCCACTAGCTCAGGTTCAACATGGGAGGAATGTACTCAAGGGTCTGAAGACTGGGAAGTCTGACTCACTGAGGCTCTTCTTTGAAGAGTAGCTACTGCAGAATATATTAGTATAACAATTACAAAAATTAGAAAACTATATTTTGATGTTGCTTTAATTACAGTGTTATTTTTTAATATTGTACATTTATTAACATCATTATGAAAAGGGTCTTTAATCTTAGCCACCTGCTAAAGGGATCTGTGCTCTCCCTAAATTTTAAGAAGGCATGGTTTAACAGAAATATAATTTAATAATATAATGTTTTTTTTTCTGAGATAAACATTAGAAAAGCTCATATCAGCAATACCAATTTGGCTCAGTGGATATAGCGTCAGCCTGCCAATTGAAGGGTCTCAAATTCGATTTTGGTCAAGGGCACATGCCCAGTTTCAGGCTCAATCCCCAGTGTGTGGCATGAAGAATGCAGCCAATTAATGATCAGTCTCCATTGATGTTTCTATTTCTTTATTCATCACTTTTCCTCTCTGAAAAAAAAATTATATCAAAGTTATCTAAGTAATTTTTAATAAATCATGAACATATATTTTATTCAATAAATTTATTGAGCACTTGATTTGTGTAAGGCATTTGGTTAATGTTAAATTGGTTTTCCCTTTTCATCTCTCGGATGATTATTAACTTTGAGCATGTTTTCATATGTCTCTTGGCCTTCTTTTGTGTTCTCTTTTGAAAAGTATCGATTTAGGTCATTGCCCATTTTTTTATTGGGTTGTTAATTTTCCTTTTGTTAAGTTGTATAAGTTCCCTGTACTAGTAAATGTTGTAGATTAAACACTTATCAATGATAACATTGTCAAATACAGTGGTACCTCGAGATACGAGTGCCCTAACATATGAGATATTTTTGAGATAAGAGCGGTTGAGCGAGTGATTTTTACTTTGAAATACGAGCAACATTTGAGATAAGAGTAATCATGTGGATGAGCCGGCTGCACACGACCCACCAGTTTACCATGACTAGCGTCTCATAGTTTTCCATGCCTCAAGGTTACGGAAAGAATTAAACTCATATCTCGAGGTACCACTGTATGTTCTTCCATGCAGTAGGCTTTCTTTTTGTTATATTGATGGTTTCTTTTGCTGTGTAGAAGCTTTTTATTTGATATAGTCCCATTTGTTTATTTTCTCTTCAGTTTTCTTTTTTTTTTAAATTAAATCTTTATTATTCAGATTATTACATTTGTTTCTCTTTTTTCCCCTCCATAGCTCCCCTCCACCCAGCTCCCACCCTTCCCTTTACCCTTACCTCCCTCCCCTTGACCTCATCCATAGGTGTATGATTTTTGTCCAGTCTCTCCCTGTACACCCCTCATCCCTTTCCCACTGAGAATTATCAGTCCACTCCCTTTCTGTGCTCCTGATTCTATTATATTTACCAGTTTATTCTGCTGATCAAATTTTTAATTCACTTAATTTTTAGATTCACTTGTTGAGAGATGAGTATTTGTTGTTCATAATTTTTTGGCTTTTACCTTTTTCTTCTTCCTCTTCTAAAAGAGTACCCTTCAGCATTTCATATAATACTGGTTTGGAGTTGATGAACTCCTTTAGCTTTTTCTTATCTGTGAAGCTCTTTATCTACCCTTCAATTCTGAATGATAGCTTTGCTGGATAGATTATTCTTGGTTGTAAGTTCTTGCTATTCATCACGTTGAATATTTCTTGCCATTCCCATCTGGTCTGCATCATTTCTGTTGAGAAATCAGCTGATAGTCTAATGGGTGCTCCCTTGTAGGTAATAAACTGTTTTTCCATTGCTGCTTTCAATATTCTCTCTTTGTCTTTTGCTCTTGTTATTTTAATTATGATGTGTCTTGGTGTAGTCCTCTTTGGATTCCTTTTATATGGGGTTCTGTGTGCTTCCTGGACTTGTAAGTCTATTTCTTTTACCAGATGTGGGAAATTTTCAGTCATTATTTCTTTAAGTAAGTTTTCAGTATCTTGTTCTCTCTCTTCCTCTGATACCCCCAAAATTCTGATGTTGGTACGCTTGAAGCTGTCCCAGAGGCTCCTTACATTATTTTCACATTTTTTGGATTCTTTTTTATTCTTGCTTTTCCAGTTGAGTGTTTTCTGATTCTTTTTTTTTTTAATATATTTTATTGATTTTTTTACAGAGAGGAAGGGAGAGAGACAGAAAGTCAGAAACATCAATGAGAGAGAGACATTGATCAGCCGCCTCCTGCACGCCCCACTGTGGAGATGTGCCTGCAAGCCAGGTACATGCCCCCAACCGGAATCGAACCCGGGACCCTTCAGTCCGCAAGCCGACGCTCTATCCACTGAGCCAAACCGGTCTTGGCAATGTTTTCTGATTCTTTACATTTCAAATTTTTGACTTCATTCTTGCCTTCCTCTAGTCTATTTTTAGGTCTCTGTATAATATTTTTTGTTTCAGTCAGTGTATGTTTAATTTCTAGTTGGTTCTTTTTCATCTCCAATTGGTTCTTTTTCATCTCCTCTTGGGTCTCGCTAACTTTATCCAACTTTTCTAGGATATTCTTGAAAAACCTTATAACCGTGGTTTTGAACTCTATATCCAGTCATTTGTTTTCCTCCATTTCTTTTGTTTGTCCCTTCCCTTGTCTTGGCATTTTCACTATGCCAGGAGAACTTTTGTGTTGGATTCAGCCTTATGATACCAGACTTGCAAATACGCAGAAGCCTCTCTGTTGAACTTTGGACAGATGGATTTTCAGGGCTTAATGGACCACCTTGCCTTCCAGTCAACCCCACCCTCCACAGCCCCTAAGTCTCACATGACTGGGTAATCACTGGAGCGGTCCCTGTCCACATATGCATGCTCTCTCTCTCATTGCCTCTAGAATGCTGCCCCTCCAGCTCCCCTGTGCTCCGGGACCATATGAGTCTGGGTCTCCAGGGTTTTGCCTGAAACCGGGGTTTAGTGGAGTTAGAAGTGATGCAGTTGGGAGGGTCTGTCTCTTGCCCACTCATGAAAGCCACTGGCATAATCAGCAGTCGGTCCTCTGCCCGCAGTGCTGTGCGGGGGCACCACCAGCTTCTGATCTTTTGCGACTCCCTTAAATTTCCATGCACTTCTCCCTTTTCACAGTCCAAACTCCTACCATATGAGTTTTGGCTGAATCTGGGGTTTAGTGTCGTAAGATAAGGGGATCAATGCTGTTGAGAGTCTCTGTTTCCCTCCCGCCAGAGAAAGCCAGCCAGGTTCTCCAGCACCCTCTCTCTCCATGCATGCGTCTCCGTACCTCAGTTTTTGCAGCTCCTCTGGGTCTCTATGAGCCCCGCTCTTTCCCTCTAGTTGTAGAACTTCCACTCAGCCAGCTTTCCTGTGGTTCTGGATAATGTCCATTCTGTCTTTTAGTTGTAGTTTTGAAATTGTTGTGAGAGGCAGCAGTGTAGGTGTTTACCTATGCCGCCATCTTGGATACTCCTCTCTCTTTAGTTTTCATTGCCTTAGGAACTATCTTGGTGAAGATACTGCTTGGGCATATGTCTGAGATTTTGCTGTCTGTGAATTCCTCTAATATTTTTATGGTTTCCTCTCTTATGTTTAAGTCCTATATTCATTTTCATTTTATTTTTGTGTATGGTGTAAATTGGTAGTTTAGTTTCACTTTTTTTCCATATATGAGTCCAATTTTGCCAAGACCATTTATTAAAGAGACTGCCTTGACTCCATTGTATGTTCTTGCCTCCTTTGTCAAATATTAATTGATCATAGTGTTTTGGGTTTATTTCTGGGTTCTCTATTCTATCCCATTGGTCTATATTCCATCTTACACCTGTCAGAACGGCTATCATCAACAAACCAACAAATGACAAGTGTTGGTGAGGATGCGGAGAAAAAGGAACCCTTGTGCACTGCTGGTGGAATGTAGTCTGGTGCAGCCAATGTGAAAAACAATATGGAGTTTCCTCAAAAAACTAAAAATGAAACTTCTGTTTTACCCAGTGATCCCACTTCCAGGAATATATCCCAATAAACTAGAGATACCAATGATAAATTATGCTGTTCATAGCAGCATAATTTACCATAACTAAGATTTGGAAACAGCCTAAGTACCCATCAGCATACAAGTGGATTAAAAAAAATGTGGTACATCTATATAATGTAATACTATGCTGTGGTAAAAAAAAAAAAAGAAGTAATTCTTGCTATTTACAACAGCATGGATGGAACTGGAAAGCATTATACTTAGTGAAATAAACCAGTCAGAGAAATAAAAACATTACATGATCTAATCCATTTATGGAATATAATGAACAACATAAACTGATGAACAAAAATAGATCCAGAGATAGAGAAGCACTGATCAGACCATATAGGGGAGGGTGTGAGTAAGGGGGAGAGATCAACCAAAGTACTTATATGCATGAATATAATCCTAACCAATGGACATAGATACCAGGCTGGTAAGGGTATGAGTTGTGGGTAAGGGGGAGTGCAGTGAGAGTATAAGGACACATATGTAACAAAGAAAAAAAAAATAAAAGTTTTCTCTTTTGAAGGAAACACATACTAAATTTTTAGCATTAGAGTTAACAAATGCTTTTCTCTCTCTACATGAGTGGATACTTTTTTGAAATAAGATAGAAAAGCAACATAATCTCAAAACTTCACATTCCCTTTTTTTCTTTGGCTGCTAGGAAAGTTACAATGTGTGGTATGGTCAATTGCTATGATCATCTCCACATTTATACTGAATAATGCTTCTACTTTAATATTACATGTACTATAATATTTACATATTTTATAGAAAATTTATTCCTTCACAAAAGTTGTCTTATTATAATGTTGTGCTAATGAAAACAAACTCAATCTTTTGTCTTAACATTTATCACTTGAGTAAAGATTTCAGAAAAAATGTATCTGATTCAGGGAAATTTAATTATTTTCTTTTTTTAAATTAAATCCTTATTATTCAGATTATTACATTTGTTTCTCTTTTTTCCTCTCCATAGCACCCCTCCACCCAGCTCCCACCCCTTCCTCTGCCCTTAGATCCCTCCCATTGATGTCATCAATAGGTATATGATTTTGTCCAGTCTTTCTCTGTACACCCCTCACCCCTTTCCCCCTGAGAATTATCAGTCCATTCCCTTTCTGTGCTTCTGATTCTATTATATTCACCAGTTTATTCTGTTGATCAAATTTTTAATTCACTTCATTTTTAGATTCACTTGTTCATAA
>PVJN01000733.1:24527-64583 GCA_004026805.1 Lasiurus borealis
TTTTGGCTTTTACCTTTTTCTTCTTCCTCTTCTAAAAGAGTACCCTTCAGCATTTCATATAATACTGGTTTGGAGTTGATGAACTCCTTTAGCTTTTTCTTATCTGTGAAGCTCTTTATCTGCCCTTCAATTCTGAATGTTAGCTTTGCTGGATAGATTATTCTTGGTTGTAAGTTCTTGCTATTCATCACGTTGAATACTTCTTGCACTCCCATCTGGCCTGCATCGTTTCTGTTGAGAAATCAGCTGAGAGTCGTATGGGTGCTCCCTTAGGTAATAAACTGTTTTTCTCTTGCTGCTTTTAATGTTCTCTCTTTGTCTTTTGCTCTTGTTATTTTAATTATGATGTGTCTTGGTGTAGTCCTCTTTGGATTCCTTTTATATGGGGTTCTGTGTGCTTCCTGGACTTGTAAGTCTATTTCTGTTACCAGATGTGGGAAGTTTTCAGTCATTATTTCTTTAAATAGGTTTTCAGTATCTTGGTCTCTCTCTTCTTCTGGCACCCCCACAATTCTGATGTTGGTACGCTTGAAGCTGTCCCAGAGTCTCCTTACATTGTATTTACATTTTTGGATTCTTTTCTCTTCATGCTTTTCCAGTCGAGTGTTTTCTGTTTCTTTATATTTCAAATTTTTGACTTGCTTCTTGCCTTTCTCTAGTCTGCTGTTAGGACTCTGTATAATATTTTTTATTTTAGTAAGTGTCTCTAGTTGGTCCTTTTTCTTCTCCTCTTGGGACTTGCAAAATTTATGCATCATCTCTAGCATCTCTAGTTGGTCCTTTTCCATCTCTACTTGGGACTTGATAAACTTATCAATCTTTTCTAGCATATTCTTGCAAAACCTTATAAGCGTGGTTTTGAACTCTATATCCAGTTGTTTGTTTTCCTCCATTGCTTTTGTTTGTGTTCCCTTCCCTTGTCTTGGCATTTTCACTATGTTGGGGAAACTTTTTACTTGCAAAACCACAGAAGCCTCTGTTGAGCTTGGGATGGGTGGAGTCTCAGGGCTTAAGGGACCGCCCTCCTTCCAGTCAGCTCCGCCCTCCACAGCCCCCCAGTCTCATGTGACTGGCTAATCACTGGAGATGTCCTTGTGCTCGTGCACACCTGCAGTGTCTCTAGACCGCTGCCTTTCCAGCTCCCCTGCCCGCCAGGACCACACGAGTCTAGGTCTCCAGTGTTTCGCCTGAAACAGGGGCCCAGTGGACTCAGAAGTGGCACAGTTGGGAGGGTCTGTCTCCCGCTCAGTTTCGAAAACCAGCAGCACAATCAGCAATCTGTCTTCCACGCAGAGCCGTGCGCGTGGGCGTGCAAGACCAGACCTCCTATCTTTTGCAACTCCCCTAAATTTCGGTGCACTTCTCCCTTTTCACAGTCCAAACTCCCTCTGTATGAGTTTTGGCTGGATCTGGGGTTTAGTGTCATAGGATAAGGGGTTCAATGCCGTTGGGAATCTCCGTTTCCCTCCCGCCAGAGAAAGCCTGCCAGGTACTCGGGCACCCACTCTCTCAGCGCGCGCGTCTCCGTACCTCAGCTTTTTGCAGCTCCTCTGGGTCTCTGTGAGCCCCTCTCTTTTCTTCTAGTTGTAGAATTTCCACTCAGTCAGCTTTCCGGTGGTTCTGGATGATGTCCGTTCTGTCTTTTAGTTGTAGTTTTGAAATTGTTGTGCTAGGCAGCAGTGTAGGTGTTTACCTATGCCGTCATCTTGGATTCTCCTCAATATTTGTTCTAATTATTTTCTTATATTGTATCAGTGTTACATGGTTTAACTTTACTTTGTCCAAATAATTTTCATATAAAATGCATTTTATTAAAATGGACTTAAATTGCTGTTATTGAAATAGTATACTGCTTGGGCATAATTGTGGATGTATAGACATTCTCACTAAAAGGAATTAGAATTTTTCTACACTTAGACAGACCATGCCCCAACTAATTCATTTTAGACTAGCTCCTTAGAACTCCACTTGAACTCTCAAGCCAATAAATCATCTCTGTTTTTATTTTTCTTGCTAAAAGCCATTCTGGAACTACCATTGATTATAAATATTATATTTTATTTTCCATACACATTTCGCAAGACATTCTTATTTATTCTTGCTACAGTGACTATCAATATTCTTTTTCTTACAGATACCTTCTGCTTTAGCATTTTTTTTTAATTCACAAGTAACCAATAAAAAGTTAATGGATATCTGGCTTAGTAAATCTTTTAGCTGAAATTAATTTTGAAGGAGTGTTAACAGAAGCTTGGAGTTTTAGCCATAAATATAAAATTCCATTAGCTTCCTTCCCAAAATGCAACATTATTATTTATTTAAGAGAAAAGGCATTTTCTCTTGTACTGTTTATTAAGAATGTCCCTAAATTTTAGTTTTAGTCTCTTTCAATAATAAGGATTATTTTATTGCCATGACTATCTAAGATGGTTGATTTCAGGTCATTTAGTATCGTTGTTCAACTTAATGTTACTTTATTATTTAAATACAGTAAGAAGGACACAAATAATTACACAATGGTTTATCAATGTCACCAATAGATAATTATAACACTGCAATAGTATAATTGATGGAGAGAAAAATAAGATAAAAAAGGAACACATCCTATTATAGCTTGTTAGAAAATTCTTTATTGGACATAGTTTATGGTTATTTATCCCATGGCACAAGTTAATACTCCCAATGTCAAAACTAAATGCAGGAAATTATTTTTTATGATTCTATGGAAATTTTCTGCTGACAGATTTACTTTATCTCAGGTCATAGAAAAAAAATCTACACTTTCCTTGCTTATTCTCTACTTAACAGAGTTTAAACTATCATAAAGCTTGGTACATTGTAGGAGGGGTAACAATGTTGGAAAATATATTTTAACACTTGAATTAAGTATTGAAAGACATTTATAACATATATCTACTTAATAGTAATTATTGCCTTAAAATAGGTCTGGTCATTATGTGTAATAAAATTTGAATGCATTTAAGATGAAGGCAGTTTTCTGAATATGTATCAGAATTTCTTTTTAGACAATAAATTGAAATGGGTAATAAAATTATGCTATGAGAAGACCTTTGTATACAGCTCTTTTGTCATTGATACTCTCCATCTCCTTTTTGTCTGCATCGCCCATTCTTTGCTACTCCTTGACAACTCCAGTTTTCCCCAATTTATTATTATCTCTGTTCTATCTCTTTTTGAATTTCCACTTTTTCCTTTCAAGGACGGTGCTCCTTTAAGACTTGGTGGAACTGCTTAAAAGTCAAAGGGCATTGAACATAGCTTTGTTCTCTGTTCTTTTCCATTCCACTTACAAAACAACAAACAAATACAACCAAAAATACATGAATGCACTCACACGCAAACCCACCATCTAGTGCAATTATTTGTGGCTATTCTTTCTCTAAACTTTTTCAATAGAGTTCTTCTAAAGCTATAAAAAACTTCATGCCTTCTTAATATATATCCATTATATAACAAGCACAAAACAGCAGTTGACAGAAAATTTTGATGACACCATTTCTTGAGTATACAAAGTTATATAGAACTGTTTGGAAATAAATAATATGTTCTCCAATTACTTTACAATTTTCTTTTTGAAGGCATGCATTTTCATTTCAATGAGAGTTTAGAAGTAAAATCAGTCAAACATGAAGGCCACTTTATGTTTATGTACTATAATATATTTCCTTAACTCTGCTAGCTCATTGATATTTTTTCAGGGTCTACAAATGGCTTTAAATATTTTCATCAGAGAAAAACAATTATCATATGATTTCACTTACATGTGGAATCTAAAGAACATTATAATTGGACAAACTAAACAGAAACAAACTAACAGATACAGAGAACAGACTGATGGTTGCCAAAGAGAGGTGGGTTGGGAAGCTAAGTAAACAGGTGAAAGGATTGAGAAGGAGAGATGGGAAGTTACCAATCTTCCCATCAAGGGGATGAAAAGTACAGTATAGGAAATATAGACAATAATATTTTAATAGCTATGTATGATGCTAGGTGGGTACTGGATATATCAGGTGGAACACTTTGTAAAGTATATGATTTGTCTAGTAGCCACTATGCTGTTCATATGAAACTAATACAAAATAATATTAAATGTAAACAGTAACTGAAAAAATTAAAAGAATTTATAAAAAGAATTTTCAAATGAAAATGTATTTATCTGGCATTTGATCTTCTAGCAGAAGTAGATTGTGTATTCCCTCAGTGTCTTTGAAAATACTCTGATTACCAACACAAATAGATTCAGAGATATCATCTATGACATACTGTTCTATTATGAAAGAGCAGGAATAAAATAGGTAAATTGTTCAATTTAGACCTGAGTACTCTTATATTGGCATACTGTGTTATTAAAATGTTTGTGGTTTATGGTTTTACCTGCTGTCTTTGAGTTTTGGGGCAACTGGTATTATTGGCTGAGGACCAACATAGCTTGTATTAGATCAACTGAATTTGTATTGCTACATCTTCATATTTGACTTTGATGGATCCATATTTATTATTTTTTTATGATATAACCAAAACATAATCCCTAAGTGGCTTCAGTTATGGCCAGAAAGTTTAGAAAAATGTTTGGTATTGTTTTATTTACATAAAAATTAATGAAAATATATTTACTTAGTTACAAAGCACTAATAATAAAGATGAGACTATCACATACCAATGCTTTACTATACTAAGTCTTAAAAATAATATTTGGGAGTTATAGAATTACTGTTTATCACATCCATATCACATGTCCAAATTGTTATTGAGTGTATTTCATCATATTCCTTAATGCACCTATTATTCATGTTTATCTAAATTGTCTTGGTATTGTATCTATAATCCAAATTTAAAATATACATCTGCTTAATTTTTATAATAGAATATCCTATACAATAAAGAGGTAATATGCAAATTGATCCTCACACCCTCACACAAGGTGACCAGTCTCATGTGGTCAAAGATGGCTGCCACAAGATGGCCAGCAGGGGAGGGTAGTTGTGGGCAATCAGACTAGCAAGAGAGGGCAGTTGGCGGGGGCAAGGGGGGGAGTACCAGGTCTGCAGAGGAGGGAAGGAAGTTGGAGGGGACCAGGCCTACAGGGGAGAGCAATTAGGGGTGACCAGGCCTGCAGGGAAGGGCAGTTGGGAGTGGGAACCAGGCTGGCAGAGGAGGGTAGGTGGGATGACCAGGTTAGCAGAGGAGAGCAATTGGGGGTGACCAGGCCTGCATCCTTCCCTATCTGGGACCCCTTGAGGATGTCTGGTGGGATTGGATCTAAACCAGCAGTTGGACATCCCTCGCACAATCTGGGACTGCTGGCTCCCAACAACTAGCCTCCCTGACAGCCTTATCACCCCCTAACCACTCCTCTGTCAGCCTGATCGACACTGAACTGTTCCCCTACCAGCCTGGTTGCCCCTAACTGCTCTCCCCTGCAGACCCAGTCACCCCCAACTGCCTTCCCCAACACCAGAATATGTTTGTGTGAGTATCATAGTAATTGTAGCAGTAATATCAATGGAAGAAAATAAGTTGGCTGATCAAAATATTATCAGTATTACTAATGGTTATCAATGTATGTATGCTTAGACATCAGGGAAATTTTAAAATTTTTCCTCTTTCATATTTTTTTTCTACAGTACTGGCATTATGACTTCTCATCAGAGTACAAACAGAATACATTTATTTTTGCAGATACTAAAAAAATGCCATTTGTTGAGTGCCTATTCAATCAAAAACTGTGTTTGGCACTTTACATAGTTTGTTTCTAAGCCACACTACCATGAATAATCTGAGGTATATATTATTACCTCCACTTTTATTTATTTTTATTCTTTTAATTTTATTTTTCAATTATAGTTTTATTACTTTTTCATATTAGAATATAAAGTATGTTTTATTATAAGTTTAAAGCAATTATTTCTCAAATAACATATAATCTCTGTGTATAATAATAGTGCTTTACTTAATGTCTTCAGTGCTTTTATGACTTCCTAAACATTTTTTCTAAACATCAGTTCATTATCTTTTTTCATAATAAAAACTACATGATGAATAAAGGTTAGATAGTACCTTGTACTATGCACAATGATGCCAATATATGAAGAATTTCAATGACTTCCTTTGCAGGACAATAAATGAGTTCCAGATCCATATAGGTCAAGCTTAGTGCAAGACCCCTAATACCACTTCACCACTAACCAGTAAATTATACAGACCATCTATACTTTTTCCATAAAGTAAATTAGGTGATCTTATTCTTTATGGGTTTGTAAACACATTATCGACTTGTGCAGTGATATAAGAAAGTCCTTAGTGTTCGTTCATTTTATTCACTCATTAATACAATGGATCTTATTTATTATACTCATTACCAGATACTATACTCAGGGCTGATGATCCAGATTACTTTTACATTTGGCCTACCTTCATCTTGTTCAGAGTTAAGAGAAGAAAAAATTGATTGTTTTAGAGATGATACTAAGTTTAGAACATAAATACAGAGTTGATCTCTTAGACTTTAAATATCCACTGTTGACTATATACCTTAAAACATTCACGCAAAATTATATATGAGTGTTATTGGTTTTTAATGTTTTATTTTTCAAACACTCAACCATTAGGTATCATTTTCATAAGTGTATTACACATATACTATTTCTTTAGTTTCATTTAAATATTTACTAATTCTCTTACACATTATTTTTCTATCTAAAATTTTTCTTCAGGATTATATTCCCTTACTTAAAGCAATATATCTAGTCCTGGCTGGTATGGCTCAGTTGGTTGGACATTGTCCCAGAAACTGAAAAGTTATCTGTTTCTGGTCAGAGCACAGTCTGAATTGCAGGCTTAGTCCCCACTGCGGGGTATGCAGTAGGCAGCAGATCAATGTTTCATTCTCACATTGATGTTCCTCTCTCTTTCTCTCTCTCTCCCTCCCACTCCATCCCTCTAAAAATCAATAAAATTACTTAAAAGAGAGAAAAAATAAAACAATATCTTTAAAAGTTCCTTTAGGTTATCTTGAAGAGATTACACTTCATCTTTTTTTTTATCTACAAAAACATTTTAGCTTCAATTCTGAAAGATAGTTTTGCTGCAAATAGTTTCATTTGATTGTTTTTTGGCTTTCATCTTTAACTGTTGAGTAGTAGAATAACATTTGTATATGAGATGAGTCCTTAATTTCTGCTTTAAGTTTGTATTCCTCGGTGTGTGTGTGTGTGTGTGTGTGTGTGTGTGTGTGTGTGTGTGTTTGTGTGTAATTTCTTTGCAAGAGGAGTAAGTAAGGATATTTTTTAACCTCATGGCTAGATAGACAGTGTATAACAGTTTAGAAAAATGCAATGCTATGGCATCTTTTGCTTCTTCTTAGATCTATTCCAGGTTTTCCTCAAACTATCTTCTATATCCCTTTTTCTTTATTTACTGTCTTTCATCTCCTTGCCTCTCTTTTCTCTGAGTAATTCCTTCAGTTCTAAATTTGGTTTATAAATTCTTATTTTGTCTCCAAGTTAGTATTTAAATTATTTATTTATATTTCTAAAAATTGAATTATCATATTTTAAAAAGACTATTTTTTTTTGTAATATGCCTTTTGACACTTCTCCCCAGGTGTGCTTATCACTCTCCGCTTCTTTGCATCATTTTCATTAGCTCTAGTTTCATGTCTTGGCTTTTTCCTTTGTTTTCCCTGACTTATTAAAAAATTATCTTACTCCTATGGGTGAGCAAAACCAATAAAAGAGTTTTATGCAAAATTTAGTTATTATGGAGGAGGGTTATCTATTAAAAGTAGATGGCTGGCCCATTAACAGTTAAAGTTTTTGGAAATCTATTTTTATTATATTACTGCCATTTTAATGTTAGCATATATTGCTAACCTTGCTCCTGAAACATTAATAATTTTATAATTTTTAAAAGTTCTCTTTACAATCTATTATGTATTATCTCTCATATACAAATGAAATCCAAAAGATTTCAGGAAATAAATTAGATTAAACACATGTTGACCTGAAACAGGTGTTCATGCATGAATATCAGTCATATATTAACTGTTGGTCTCTACTGATTCATTGCACATTGTTTAATCTTATTTTTATATGAAGTTAAAACTTACCTCTTTTGCACATCATGGATTTCTTACTCTATGTTAAAAAAATCTTCTCTGTGTATGTGTTTCAATTTAAAGGTCCTTCATTACTTTCCCCATATACCTTTGGATCATTTATATAAATTACTAGAGTTTTTACTGGTCCAGTGATATTTCAGCAATTAAAAATATTTTAAAAATATAAACATGATATAAAAGAGATTTTGCTTAAGGCTATTGAAAAAAAAGGTCACATTAGAAAACATCTTAAATAATTATTGCAGATTTTACCATACAAAACAGTAAACTGTCCAAAATAAAAATATTGCTGTAAAACATCAATTATTATATTCTTTTTATCAAAGCTTTTCTTTGGATTAAGAATTTCCATAACAAAGAGAAAGGATTTTGCCTTTTAGCTGTAAAGTTCCTAATAAATTTCTACTATAGTAATGAATAAAATGTTATCCTAAATCTTCCATTATTTCATAATGTTACAGTGATATATAGGAAAATCTCAAAGTGGCCCAACAAAAATTTTTGAAATATGTTTAAAAATTAAAGAAGTTGGTAAGTTTGTGATCTAATTTTATCATAAAGGAAGGCTTAAAGAAGTTCTGCTATTCAAAGATGTTTTACTGTTTCATTTCTCTAAGTATTGGCATAAAATTCAATTATCAAATAAATATGTTTTCTTTCCATGTTAACTCATATAAGTGACCATTTTTGAAAGGAAACTTTTTCTATTTAAAACTTGAGAGATATCATATTACCAATATATTAGAGACATGGTGCACAAAATTCGTGCATGGGGGCAGGTCCCATCAGCCCAGCCTGAACAGTTTCCAATCTGAAACATCCCTTTCACAATCCTGGACCACTGGCTCCTAATTGCTCACCTGCCTGCCTGCCTGGTTGCCCTTAACTGCCTCCCCTTCTGGCCCGGTCACCCCTAACTGCCCCCACTGCTGGCCAGGTTGCCCCCAACTGTACCCTCTCTGCCAGCCTGGTCACTCCTAACTGACCCCCCACCAGCCTTGTCACCCCATTATGCCTCCCTTCCCAGCCAAATCACCCCCAACTGCCCCCTCCCTGCCGTCCTGGTTGCCCCTAACTGCCCTCACCCTGCCCTGGTCACCTTTTACTGTCCCCTTGACGGTCTGATCATGCTTCATGGCTCCCCTGCCAGCCTGGTCGCTCCATGCAGCCTGCTGTTCAGTCATTTGGGTGTCCCTCACTAACCCCCTGCTGACCTGGTTGCCCCACACAGCCTGCTATTTAGTCATTTGGGCATCTATCATTAACCCCCCTGCTGTCCTGGTTGTAAACAGCCACCATGTGAGGGTGTGAGGGTTAATTTGAATGTTACCTCTTAATTATATAGGGTATGCTAAATTATTTAACATTATTATAATGGTAAATGGGTTTTTTCTTAAATAGTGTTTCATATTTTTCCAGAAACAATATATATATATATATGTATATATATATAAATATATATATACATATATATAATATATTTTATTAATTTTTCACAAAGAAGAAGGGAGAGGGATAGAGAGCTAGAAAGATTGATGAGAAACATCAATCAGCTGCCTCCTGCACGCCTCCCACTGGGGATGTGCCCGCAACCAAGGTACATGCCCTTGACCGGAATCAAATCTAGGACCTTTCAGTCCACAGGCTGTCACTCTATCCACCAGGCCAAACCGGTTTTGACCAGAAACATTATAATTTTAATACAAAATGTGGATAATCCCTAAACTTTTCTACTATAGACATTACTAAAAATAACTTTTATTTTTATACACAAGATTATTTTAAAAGCTTACAAGATAAACATTGGATAAAAAAGTTGCATATAAGAAGAGAGATATATTATTCTTAAGTACTTTAAAGGAATTATTTATAATAATTAAGATTTAATAATAGAAGAATGTATTTAATTATAAAATATGGAGATGATTTATAATAGAACTTATACTCACAAGATATTTAAATATTAATTAGGACACAGCTACATGAAATTGAGAACACCTAGAATTTTACAATTGCCCTTTAAGTCCTGGTTTATTTATTTCTTCTCTCTTTCTTCATGCTACATAATACATTTTCTAAGATTACATGCTTCCTAATTTATATACAAAATAATAGTATTCTATTTTGTCACTAGGTTAATTCCTATCAGATACTCTAGTCGACCTACCTTGGCCACATATACAATAATGGAAAAAACATTGAGGTCAGAAGCTATGAATAGGCTCCTTTTCAATATTGATCCAGCTACTCAAGAACCACAGGGTTTCTAAAATATATTTGAGCTCTTGACTTTAAAAAATGGAGATTGGATGCTAGGAAGTAATTGATAATTCACTACTATACCAGAAAAGATAGATTTTGAGGTGCCAGAGAAATCTAGATTGTGCACAAATCATATTCTTTTATGCTTGCACTGTGCTATATAGTAGTATACCATAGGACCACATGGAATTTCCATACTATAATTTAAATTACTTTTAAGCTTTAGGAAAAAAAGTCATCAATTTTATTAATGTTTTTCCAAATTTGCTTTAGCTGGTTTGGCTCAGGGATAGAGCATCAGCCTAAATACTGAAGGATCTCGGGTTTGATTCTAATCAAGGGCATATGCACAGATTGTGGACTTGATCTCCTATAGGGGCCTTGAAGGAGCCAGCTAATAAATGTTTTTATCTGTTCCTCTCCATTCCTCCCTGAAATCAATATATATAAATTTAAGCCACTGGTATTCTTAAATGCATTGATTCATTAAATCTCTTTATTTTACATTTGGTTATATCTCTTGCCCTATCCATAAATGTTCATATGTTGGATAAATATAAATAAAATAGTGGCCTAATGCATGAAATTTGTACAAGTGTAGGCCTTCCTTCCCCCAGGTGCCAGCACCAGCTTTCCTCTGGCACCAGGGATCTGGGCTTCCTTCATAGCCCAGCTTAGTCTGAAAGGTCATCTGGAAGGATGTCTGATCTAATTAGCATATTATGCTTTGAATATTGTAGATATATATTTATTATTATATACTTACACTAGTATAATAAGTATATATGATAAATAGGATCTAATATTGTATTTAAAATATGATTAGGCATTTATAAAATGTACACAATTGATGTTATAAATTTGAGGATGTGCTTTAAATATGTGAACCTTCCCTAAACTTTCATTTTGTGATCAAATTTGCAAGCATTTAGAGAGGTCAAAACAACCTCTTATTTTGAAGCTTATCAGCATGCTCAACATCTCAGCAGGTTTCTTGATTTATTCTTTTGTTGATCCAGAGTCAGCTCTTTGGCCTTTATGTGCTGAATTACTTTATAAATTATTAATGTTCACATCGCCTGACAAAATACTTGAGCTCCTCAAGAAATTTTGATCATGCTAGCAATACTGCCTCTGTTAGTACTGGTCCCCTTTAGGAATACTTTCAGATTGAATTAAGTAACTTCTTAATGGTGGTTTAGATTCAAATCCACCTCTTTGTTAACTAAGTGGAATATAATTTAGGAGGGAAATGAAGATGAAATTGACAATTGACCCTCTAGGATTTTCTCAATAGCAGCATATTTTGGGAAAATTAAACACCATGAAAAACTACTTATAATTTACTTCTAATTACACAAACTTTTATTTGTTATATGTTTACCTCTATGTATTATATAGAGAAAAAAGCATATGAAATAGGGTGAATTTATCTTCCTTATTTATTTGTCTTTCAATGGTTGTTTAACCAGAATAAGCACAGAAAAAGAATCTGAAGGAAAGAAGTTAATAAAAATTTTATTAAGTAATTATGCCTGATATTAAAATTTTATATATGTTCTTCATTGTTCATTATTATTAATAATTTAAATAAGTTTTAAATAGTTGGGATCAGAATCTATATATTTAGAATATTGTTTTCTATTTAAGTTTGTTCCAAAGAATATTTTTGTGTCACTTTAGTTTTCAAAGTCCTCATATTTAATTTGGAACACAGTATTACATGGAGAGAAAGAAGTATAATTGTTTTCTTATTGATATCATTCAAGTGACTCCTAATTTTTCTTATTTAATACCATAATGAACATTTTCACTTTTACTAATACTTTATATTATTTTCTTAGAATAGATATTTTTAATTAAATGTAATGAATAAATGTTAAATCTTGTTTTTTATTAACCAACATTTTCCAAAAAAAAAATTTAGACAATATTTGAAATAAAGCTTCTCTCCAAAATTAGGCATGATTATTTATGAGTGTGAGAACTAATCAATAAAATGGTAGCTTATTGTGCTTATTGTAAAGTAAATATTTTTGTGTTTCTGATTAAAATTTTGTTTTTTTTTGCTCTGGCCAGTGAGGCTCAGTTTGTTGAGTATTGTCCCATGCACCAAGAGATCGCTGGTCAGAATCCCAGTCAGGGTGCATGCCAGGGCTCAGTCCCCACTCGTGAGTGTGCAGGAGGCAGATAATCAATGTTTCTCTCTCAATTGATATTTCTATCTCTCTAGCTCTCTCCATTCCTATCTCTCTAAAAAATTAATATTCTTTTTCCTGGTTATATTTCCTTTTTTTATAAATTTCACCATCCATGAGATTTAAATTTTGCTATTATTATATGAGCTCATTATATGTCACATCATTACAAAATTTTCAAATATTTGTCACACTATATTTTGGTCTGGATTTGTTCTTTTGGATTTGTTTTTCCATATTTATGCAATAATATATTTATTTCTATATCTACTTTGTCATTACTTATAGTCTACACTTCAACATTTATCTTCCTTTCTAGATGATCCAAAAGAATTGAATAATTTTATCCTCCTTAAATTATCTTAACTATTTCAAAATAAAAACTTAGTTTACTTGATTTTTTGTTGTTGTATGTGTGTATGTGTCTAAATCATTTTTTTCTAAAATTGTGTAATTCTTGAATTATTATTACTAACTACAAAACAGATGATTAATTCATTTATCTCATCCATCCAGTAAATTTTTATTCATATTTTTAATAAATATTTCTGAATGGCTATTCTAAAATTTATCATTATATAATAGAAGTAGAGGCCTGGTGCATGAAATTTGTGCATGGGGAGTGTTGTCTTTCAGCCCAGCCTGCTCCCTCCAATCTGGGACCTCTTGAGGATGTCCAACTACACTTTTAAGCCTGATCCAGGTAGGGCATTGGGCTAAAACGGGCAATTGGACATCCTTCTCATGTTTAGGCCTGATATAAGTAGGATCAGGCTAAAACAGGCAATTGGATATCCCTCTCATGATCTAGGACTGCTGACTCCCAACTGCTCACTTGCCTGCCTTCCGGATTGTCCTTAACCACTTCTGCCTGCCTGCCTGATCACCCCCTAACCACTCCCTTACCAGCCTAATTGATGCCTAAGTGCTCCCATGCCAGCCTCAGTAAAAAAGAAAAAACAGTATTTGATTGCTGCCCCACTTGAAGTCCTGGGTAGCAGTAACTTTCCCAGCAACTGCCCTCCTCTGTGGGCTAGTCACCCCTAACTGTCCTCCCCTACGAGCCTGGTCACTCCTGACTGCAATCCTCTGCAAGTCTGGGTCCACCCCCACCCCAACTACCCTTCCTTGAAGGCTCAGTCACTCCCAACTTTCTTTCTCTGCTGTCCTGGACACTCCTAACTGCCCTCCCTGCAGGCTTGATCACCCTCAACTGCCCTCCCTTGCAGGACTGGTCCCTCCCAATTGCCCTCCCCTACTCGCCTAATTGCCCATGACTGCCCTCCCTTGCAGATCTGGTTCCTGCCCACTGCCATCCCCTGCTGGCCAACTTGTGGTGGCCATTTTGTGTCTACATGGGGGCAGGATCTTTTGACAATATGGGGGGAGTTATCTTGTGTATTGGAGTGATGGTCAATCTGCATATTACTCTTTTGTTTGATAGGATAGAGGCCTGGTGCATGGGTGGGGGGCAGCTGGTTTGCCCTTTCAGGTGTCCTTGATCAGGGTAGGTGTTCTTTTGGGGCATGGAGTGACGTGGGTGAAAGGCCTGTGGTGGTTTGCAGGCTGGTCACACCCCCGGCAGAGGCCCTGGTATCTGGGATTTATGTATCTTCTACAATTGAAACTTTGTAGCCTGGAGTGGAGCCAAGCCTTCTGCCTGCACATTCATTGAAACTTTGTTGCCTTAAGCAGAGGCCTGGGCTGGCCAGGGGGTTCAGAAAGCTTGGCTTCCTTCATCACCAGGGGCAACCCAAACCTCACTCCCTGGCAGCAGCCATTGGGTTTGCAGAAAGCTTGGCTTCCTCCATCACCAGGGACAACTCAAGCCTCCCTCCTGCTCTCTCTGTGCCATAGCCATCTTGGTTGGGTTATTTTGCATACTCACTCTGATTGGCTGGTGTGCTTGGCTGGTGGGCCTGGCTTGTGAGTGTAGCAAAGGTACAGTAAATTTGCATATAACTCTTTTATAATATAGAATTATATGTCATTTTGAAACATTCTTAATCACTCAGGTAGAAATTACCCTAGTCTCCGTACCTGCCCAACACCAGTTACAACTAGTTGCATAGTCAGAATTAAGGAAACCCGGCTGGCCGTGCTGGAAGCTCTGAGCTTTCTTTTTTTTTTTAATGATTATTTATTTCTGTCCTCCTCCTATTTGTAGCATTTGGTTCTCTGTTCAAATAAATTAATTATTTTTGAGACAATATATTTATTTGTCATTTTTCATTCCCTAAGGAGGGATCAAAATAATTTTCAGTAAAAAAGGAAAAAACAGTATTTGATTGCTGCCTCACTTGAAGTCCTGGGTAGCAGTGAGGAGGTAATAATCTCAATCTGAAAATGTCTCTGAAAGTACCCTTTTTCACTGGTAACTCAAAGTGATAATAGCATGGAAAGAAGTCAACTTGGAAAAAGAGACTAAATGTGGAGTCAGATTATTTAGGTGCCGATTTCTTGTATTTCTATTTCATTTTTGGAGGTTAGTTTAGTTAAATGTTTCTAAGATTTCAGGATATCATCATTTATTCATTTTAATTAGATATGATGAAAAACATCAACATTTTAGTAACCACATAAGCACAACACTGCTAATTTTTTGTTAATTTAAAAAAAATTATTAATTTTTTATACATATCTCCCCATTGTCCCCCCTTCCTCCCAGGCATACCCCAACCCCCCAGTGTCTATGTTCATTGGTTATACTTATATGCATGCATACAAGTCCTTTGATTGATCTCTTATCTACCTCACATATCTTTGATCTTCCTACTGTAATTTCACAGTCTGTTTGATGCTTTACTGCCTCTCTATCTATCATTTTGTTCATCAGTTTATAATGTTATTTATTATCCACAAATGAGTGAGATCATGTCATGCTTCTCCACACTGCTAATTTTTCATTTTCATTGTAATATTTAAGAAAGTAGGCAATGTCAATTCTAACAAATATCTCCATAAATGACACAATGAAGTTATTTTTTAAATTTTAAATAAGGGCAAATGACCAAACCATATATACTTAAATGTTGCTGAAACTAACCTCTCCATAATAAAATTATTTACCCAATAGTGTTTTAAAAACACATTTAAAGCACAATATATTATACTTTGTGTGTGTGTGTGTGTGTGTGTGTGTGTGTATCCTCACCACCTCCCTCCAGATCTTATATTTAGGAGATATTTCAATATGTCATTTCTTGTTAATAGACTAATATCTCCCTCCCCCAAGTCACTTTAGTGGTGAGCATTTCCAGGCCCCTGAAATATTCTGCACTTTCCATTCAACAGATATTTTTTACTCTCTTCTAGATTTTAAGCACTTTTATTGTTGTTGTTGATAAAATCAGAGAGAAAGTCATGATTTCAAAGAGGTATATTACATTGGCATTCAATAATACACATTGGATTAATATAATTAAACTGGAATCCAAAGTAAAATTCTTATTCGAATCAAACAAAGCAAGGCAAAGTTGGTGTACCACATGCTCAATGGGCTTGTTTAATGCTGCATGGATTTGTTATGCATTGTAAGTAGCTCAAGTCTTTTACTGGTCTTCTTTTCAATAGTTTTACTTTAAATAAAAAAAGACAGCCCTAACCAGTTTGGCTCAGTGGATAGAGCGATGGCCTGCAGACTCAAGGGTCCCAGGTTCAATTCCAGTCAAGGGCATATACCTTGGTTGTGGGCACATACCCAGTAGGGAGTGTACAGGAAGCAGCTGAATGATGTTTCTCTCTCATCGATGTTTCTAACTCTGTATCCCTCTCCCTTCATCTCTATAAATAAATAAATAAAATAATATATTAAAAAAAACATATAATATTTATCAGAGGTTCCTATTATAACCCATTTTGCTTCGTATCTCGGAATACAACATACCAAAGAGCTAGCATGTCTCAAACACAATCTTTTTCCTTCTTTCTCTGGAGAAAACCAACAGTTCCTACAGGTTAAAAAAAAAAAAGGCTGGGGAGGAAAAATGGTGGCGGAGTAGACAGATGTGTCTGGAGCTTTCTTGCTTGGCAGAGGGAGAGAGAGCAGCTGAGAGTCACACTGGGAGTGTTTGTTGGCAAGTTAAGAGTCAGTTATCCTCCATTATAAGGTAGGGGACTGCTGGATGGGCCCCACTGCTATGGGGTTTTTGTCTACCGGAGCCACCAGCGCGAACACGGAGAACACGCCATCTTGCAGAGGGAGGTGGATGTCTGCGGCAGTCTGAATGCTGCAGCTGAAATAACTCACCGAAAAGCTGGGGACCCAGAACACGGCTCTCCAATCGGCACAGACACACAGACTCAGAGGAGATCCACACGGCACACGTAAAGGTCAGATTTCGCCTAGGATAAGGCAAAGTCTCCTGTCCCGCAGAACAGAGATGCGCACACTGTGGGAACTGGGCTTGGGAAAGCTGCCTCTGGAGGGGTCCGCGGATGCGGGGCAGGACATTATCACTAAGTGTGGAGGCAAAATCTCGGAGCTGTTGACAGAGGGGAGTTTTGGAAAATGACTCATTTTGATCTGAGGCAGAGGGACAGCTTTGGAGTTATTACAGTGTCCTGGCTACAAAATCCTCACAAACCGGTTTTGAGAACCATAGAGTAGCAGAAACTGAGCACAGCCTAGAGAGGTCCAGTGCTTTGTCTCAGAGATCAATTCTGACACACTGCCACCCAGTGGATGATGCACAAATTGACTCTCATATAACCACAAAAGAATAAAGAGATTAAAACACAACTCACAGTGGAACACAGGGAAATGTAATACCCTTCTGACTGGGAAACAGAAGTGCCAAGCAGAACAATAGCAGAACTGAATGACCATTCTATTTCTTTTTATTTTTTTAAATTTATTTTATTTTTTTTTCATTTTTGCATATTTTAATTAAAAAACTAATTTTTTCTATCCTCCTCAATTAATTTTACCTTTTTGATTATTTCATTTTTTTCAACTAGTATTATTACTACTACTATTTTACCTTTTTGGAAAAAACAAGTGTCATTTTGTTTTCCCTTTATTTTACTTCGGGATTAGAGTTCTACATCTATTTTCATCTTTCCTTTAGCATAATTGTACTCTATCTCAATTCTACCTTTATGCCAACACTTTCCTACTAACTTTCCCCATTTTGTTGTCTTGTTTTCTCTTTCCCTTTTCCAACTTTAGACTCTCTCTATTCTTTCTCTTTACCTGTTTAAAATTTTATCCCACTTATATATCTAATTTTAGATCCCCTACTCCAAGTCCATACAAACCACTCTTCTTGTCTTCACTATCCAAAAAGTTGTTTTTCTATATGTCCTTTAGTTGCTGTTTGCCTGAATGGTGATTAAATCGATTTTCTGTACTTTTTTGGTGAGATTGTCTTAGCTTATTCTACTTATTTTATTTTGCTTTGTTTTGGTTTGTTTTTTTTACCACTTTTTCCCTCGCCTACCTTGATACCATTTTTTATTTATAGTTTGTATTAATCTCCAGGTACTAATTGCCGGCATTTGTTGGGATTAGTGACTGTTCTATTGGTGTTTTCTCCTGACATCTATATTTTGTTTCCCTTTTCTCTCTTATCCTCTTCCTTTTCTCTCTGACTTTTTTCTCTTTCTCTTTTCTTCTTTTCTTCTCCTTTTTATTTTTTATTTTATTTTATCTTTTTGTTTATTTATTTTATTTGATTTTTCTCTCCCTCTCCCAATTTGATTTTGGCATTTCTTTCTTTTCTTTTTTCCTCATTTTCCTCTTCTTCTTTCTCTACTTATCCCTAATTTGTCTTTCATTGGTGGTGACCTTATTTGTGATTATTAAAATCCTGAATACATTTTTATTCAGTGCCTTGTGTGTTTTACCTGGTCGTGTTGCAATTTGTGCATTTCAATCAACATAGGAGAGAGAACTACATAACAGACACCCAGAGAAGAAAGACCATGGGCAGAAAAAGAAACAGCCCGCATACAATAGAAAGTCAGGTATCACCAGAAAAGGAGGTAAACGAAATAGAAGCAGAAATAAGCCTGCCAGAGAAAGAGTTCAGAGAAATGATCATAAGGTGGATGAAAACAAATGAAGACAAAATCGACAATGTGAGTAAGAGCCAAGAGGAAATAAAGAAAAAGCAAGAAGAAATACAGAGGAACCTAGAAAAAATGCAGAATAATCAAGAAGAAATGAAAAATGACATCACTGCCATAAGAACTCAATAGAAAACACAAAAGTAGACTAGAAGAAGCAGAGGACTGCATCAGTTAGCTAGAAAACACGGTAGAAAGAAATACCCAAGTACAGCAGCTTCAAAAAAAATGTTAAAAAGCAAGAGGAGAGCCTAAGGGAACTTTGGGATAACATGAAACAAAACAACATCCGCATAATTGGGGTTCCAGAAAGAGTGGAAACTGAGCAAGGATTAGAGAATCTGTTTGAAGAAATAATGACAGAAAATTTTCCCCAATATAGGAAAGGAAAAACCCACACAAATCCAAGAAGCTCAGAGAGTCCCAAGCAAAATGAACCCCAACAAACCGACACCAAGACACATTATAATTAAGTTTGCAAACACCAACGACAAAGTAAGAACCTTAAAAGCAGCTAGAGAGAAACAGAAAGTTACCTACAAAGGAACCCCCATAAGACTAGCTACTGACTTCTCAACAGAAACTCGTCAGGCTAGAAGAGAATGGAATGAAATATACAAAGTCATGCAAAGGAAGGGTCTGAATCCAAGAATACTGTACCCTGCAAGGCTTTCAATCAAAATTGAAGGTGAAATCAGAAGCTTCACAGACAAAAAAGGACTAAGGGAATATATTACCACAAAACCAGCAATGCAAGAAATGTTAAAGGTTCTGCTGTAATAAAAATAAAAGGAAGTGAAGAAGGAACTTGGGGGTAAAGATTAAAAATGGCAACAGATAAGTACTTATCAATAATAACTTTAAATGTAAACGGATTAAATGCTTCAATCAAAAGACATAGGGTAACCGATCGGATAAGAAAACATGATCCATATCTCTGCTGTCTGCAAGAAACCCACCTCAGGAAAATAGATGCACACAGATTGAGGGTGAAGGGATGGAAGACGGTATATCAGGCAAATGGAAATGAAAAAAAAAAGCTGGGGTTGCAATACTTATATCTAACAAATTAGATCCCAAAGTGAAGGACATAACAAGCAATAAAGAAGTCTAATGCATAATACTAAAGGGAACAATCCAACAAGAAGAAATAACTCTGGTAAACATATATGCACCCAATATAGGAGCACCTAAATACATAAAAAAAACTCCTGGAGGATATTAAGGAAGAGATTGACAGCAATACAATCATAGTAGGAGACTTTAATACACAACTGTCACCACTGGACAAATCCTCTAAACCAGCGGTCCTCATCCTGTTGGTCGCGACCCCTTTGGGAGTGAATGACCCTTTCACAGGGGTCGCCTAAGGCCATCGGAAAATGCATATATTTACTTCACGATGCATAACAGTAGCAAAATTTCAAAGTTGGGGGTGACCACCACATGCGGAACTGTATGCAAGGGTCGAGGCCTTAAGAAGGTTGAGAACCACTACTCTAAACAACAACAACAAAAAAAATCAGCAAAGAAACATCAATCCTAAATGACTCAGGAGACCAGATAGAATTAATTGACATCTTCAGAACATGTAACCCCAAAGCCACAGAATATACATTCTTCTCGAGTGCACATGGGTCATTTTCAAAGACAGATCATATGTTGGGTCATAAGAATAGTCTCTTCGAATTCAAGGAGATAGAAATCATATCAAGCATTTTCTCAGACCACAGTGGCATAAAACTAATAATCAACTATAGTAAAAACAATAGAAAAAATCAAACACATGGAGACTAAAAAGCATGCTATTAAAGAACAACTGGGTATTCAGAGAGATCAAGGAAGAAATAAAAAACATCATGACAACAAATGACAATGACAACACAACAATACAAAATTTATGGGACACAGTGAAAGCAGTCTTGAGAGGGAAGTGCATAGCCCTACAAGCCTACTGCAAAAAACAAGAAACAATGCTAATAAATTATCTAACCCTACAATTCAAAGAGCTAAAAAGAGATGAACAAGTAAAGCCCAGTGTAAGCACAAAGAAGGACATAGTAAAGATCAGAGTGGAGATAAACAACTTGGAGACCAAAGAAACAATTCAAAAGATCAACAAAACCAAGAGCTGGTTCTTTGATAGGATAAACAAGATTGATGGACCTCTAGCCAGGCTCACCAAGAAGCAAAGAGAGAAGACCCAAATAAACAAAATCAGAAATGAAGGAGGATAAATAACAACAGACCCTGTGGAAATACAAAGGATCATTAAAAATACTATGAACAACTCTATTGCAACAAATTGAACAACCTGCAAGAAATGGACATATTCCTAGAAAAATATAACTTTCCAAAACTCAATCAGGAAAATCTAAACATCTCAATAGTCCAATAACTGTGGAAGAAATAGAAGCAGTCATTAAAAGGCTTCCAGCAAATAAAAGCCTGGAATCAGATGGCTACACAGGAGAGTTTTACCAAACATTCAAGGAGGAATTAAAACCTATCCTCCTCAGATTATTCAAAAATATTCAAGAAGAAGGAACACTTCCAAACACCTTGTATGAAGCCAGCATCACCCTAATACCATAACCAGATAAAGACAACACAATGAAAGAGAATTATAGGCCAATATCTCTCATGAACATAGATCCCAAAATCTTTAACAAAATTCTGGCAAATGAGATCCAGCAGTACATCAGAAAGATCATACACCATGACCAAGTTGGATTCATCCCCAAAGGCAGGGATGGTACAATATGTGTGGACAAATCATATAGTCATATCACTTGATGCAGAAAAAGCATCTGATGAAATCCAACACCCTTTCTTGATAAAAACTCTCAGCAAAGTGGTAATAGAATGATCATCCCTCAACATCATAAAAGCCATATATGATAAACCCACAGCTAATACAATACTCAATGGGCAAAAACTGAAACCATTTCCCCTAAGAAGAGGAACAAGACAGGGATGCCCAGTGTCTCTTCTCCTGTTCAACATAGTACTGCAAGTATTAGCCATTGCAATTAGACAAGAAAAATAAATAAAAGGCATTCAAATTGGAAAAGAAGAAGTAAAGCTGTCCTTATTTTCAGATGATATGATACTGTACGTAAAAAACCTGAAGGACTCCATCCCAAAACTAATTGACTTAATAAATGAATTCGGCAATGTAGCAGGATACAAAATTAATGCTAAGAAGTCTGTGGCATTTCTAGCAATAAACCTAACTAAAGAGGTAAAAGACCTATATGTAGAAAACTACAGGACTCTGAAAAAAGAGATAGAGGAAGATGTAAACAGATGGAAGTGCATACCATGTTCATGGATTGGGAGAATCAACATCATTAAAATGTCCATAGTTTCCAAAGCAATCTATAGATTCAATGCACTACCCATTAAAATACCAATGACATATTTCACAGACCTATAATCTTTATAGATGCATCAGGAACAAAAAAAGACCATGAATAATCAATAGTAATTCTGAGGAAGAAGAATAAAGTAGGTGGTATCTTAATAACAGATTTAAAGCTATATTAAAATGCAACTGTTCTCAAAACAGCCTGTTACCTGCACAAGAACAGACATATAGACCAATAGAATAAAGAATCCAGATATCCACCCAAACTACTATGCTCAACTAATATTTGACAAAGGAGGCATGAACATACAATGGAGCCAAGATAGCCTCTTCAATAATTGGTGTTGGCAAAATTGGACAGATACATGCAAAAAAATGATAGTGGACCACCACCTCATACCAAATACAAAAATAAACTCCAAATGGATACAGGACTTAAACATTAGATGGGAAATCTTAAAAATACTAGAGGAATCCACAGGCAGCACCATCTCAGACATATGCCGAAAGAACTTCTTCACTGATACTGCTCCAAGGGCAATGGAAGCTAAAGAAAAAATAAACAAATGGGACTACATCAAAATAAAAAGCTTTTGTACAGCAAAACAAGAAAGACCACTGTATGAGAGAACATATTTGCAAATATTATCACTGATAAAAGTTTAATTTCCAACATCTACAGCCAACATATACAACTTATTAAAAGGAAAATAAAGGATCCAATAAAAATATGGGCAACGGACCTAAATAGAATCTTTTCTAAAGATGACAGAAGGAAGGCCAAGAGACACATGAAAACATGTTCAAAGTCATTATTATCTGAGAGATCCAAATCAAAATGACAATGCAATAGCCTCTTACACCTGTCAGAATGGCAATCATCAACAAATCAACAATTGTTAAGTGTTGGCGAAAATATGGAGAAAAAGGAACCCTTGTGCACTATTGGTGGGAATGTAGACTGGTGCAGCCACTGTGGAGAACAATATGGACTTTCCTCAAAAAACTAAAATAGATCTCCCATTTGACCCAGCAATCCCACTCTTAGGAATTTATCCTAAGAAATTACAAATACCAATGAGAAATGATTTATGCACCCCTATGTTCATAGCAGCACAATTTAGAATAGCTACAATTTGGAAACAGCCTAGGTGAGTGGATCAGAAAACTGTGTTACATCTACACAATGGAATTCTATGCTGCCATTAAAAAGAAGGGACTCTTACCATTTGCAGCAACCTGGTTGGAACTGGAGAGCCTTATGCTAAGTGAAATAAGCCAGTCATTGAAGGAGAAGCACCACATGATCTCACTTATTTGTGGATAATAAAGAACATTGTAAACTGATGAAGAAAAGGATAGATACAGAGGCAGTAAAACATCAAACAGACTGTGAAATTATAGCAGGAAGATTAAGGAGGGGTGGGTTAGATAAGATATCAATCAAAGGACTTGTATCTATGCATATAACTATAACCAATGAAAATAGACACTGGGGGGTTGGGGTATACCTGGGAGGGAGGGCGGGCAATGGGGAGATATGTATACATGTAACACAATAAAAAAAGGCTTTTTCTTCCCCTACCCCCCTTTTTAAAAAATATTTTCTTCCAATATGTTGGGAATATATCAAAGTATCTATATTTTTATTATAATTATTTTCAAGAAGTAGAATCCTAGAAGCAAGATTACCTGGTCAAAGTTTGTAAAAATTTTTAACCCATTAGTCATTATTACCAAATTGTTTTATGGAAAATAAAATGAAGTTGTGCTTCCAATTTTTAAACTTTAAACAGAATATTCATGATTTTGTTTGTAAACATATGTTCATGTGAAGAAATGGTCCAATTGGACCACATGTTCTTACAAATATTACTTCTAACAGCTCGTTGCTCCAGGTAAATGCATACAGTTTTAAACAATGGAACGGATACATACACAAGTATGTATAAATATTTACCAATCTCCCTTTAAACACGATTATTATGATAATATTTAAAAGTAATTTCTACTTTTATTTCTCTTTTAATTATAAGTTGACCTTGAAAATTGTCAGCTATTTATTTAATTAATTTCAATATTTTTTTTTTCTAAGCAGAAGGAGAACAATAAAAATAGAACAGCAAAGCTGATCTTGAGAGAGGCCAAGTGGGTGGTAAACCTATTTGAACATATCAGGAGACACATCACTGTGTCACTAATAAATCTGGTTTAAAAGTTCTTAAACGTTTTAAAGACATTACAAAAATGTAGACATAACAAAAAGAGATAAGTGAATAGGTTATTTTTGTACTCTGGTCATTCATTATTTGTAAAACAATAAACAAAAGCTGAATATAGATATTGCTATCAAAATGAGTATCTCCCGTAGTAATTTTTTATTACTGTTAAATAGCTAAATTGGATTTGTACAGTCTTCCATAAATTTGAGATTTTTTCCTTGAGGACTTTGTAAATCTTAAAGAAAATATTCTTTGATGTTTACGTGATTATATAGATGCTGAGTCCAACTAAGGCTTCTACTTATTGTCAGAACTTCTCTTTTTATTTAATTAATAAATTTATTTATTTTAAATATATTTTATTGAATTTTTACAGAGAGGAAGGGAGAGAGATAGAAAGTCAGAAACATCGATGAGAGAGACATTGATCAGCTGCCTCCTGCACGCCCCACAGTGGAGATGTGCCCACAACCAAAGTACATGCCCTAGAACAGAATCAAACCTGGGACCTTTCAGTTTGTAAGCCGATGCTCTATCCACTGAGCAAACCAGTCTTGCCAGAACTTCTCTTTTTAAAGATAACACACAAATTTAAATTTTGCCATGTTCATAAGTTTTAGGAACAAAAATGGTCTGCATTTTGATGAAATATATTAGAATTTATGTACTCACCGCTTGCGACACAAATTCTGGAGGTAATGTACAGAGATATTTGAGAAATCTAATATGAAGGTGGTACAATTTAGAACTGTTTTTTGTTGTCCTTACAAAAATGGATGTGCAAGTAAAAATTTTCACCTTAGAAATCGCTCACCATCAAAAAGTATATCTCTGTTGCTTGCAGAAAATAATCCATATGCATACTTTAGTGAATCTACTTTCAGAAGATGAACTTTCTTATAATTTTCTTTTGAATCCAACTGCTGGAATAGTCATACAGGATCCTAAAACAAATCAGTGCTTTTAAGGCCACTGTACCACTAATTCACTAATCATACTTCGTTCCAAAAGGTTGTTCTGCCATCTGATCTAATTAGCATATTAGCTCTTTATTATAGAGGATTAATGGGCCATACAAAATTAGCAACTTAAAAATTAGTTCACTATATTTGGTTAAACACTTCATTAACTCTCCTCCTATACCTTGGTAGGGCCAGACCAAATATTTTATGGGTCTTATATAGCCAGCAGGCTGGATGTTCCTCACCCTGCAGCTCAAAGCAGGTATAAAAACAAATCTGATCATCTTACTTAGTTTTGTAAACTCATTTTTTTTCCCCCATGATTTTTCCATTCTCTTAGGATAAAGATGGTCTTGGAGAGCCTGTCACATCCTGGTCTATACCCAAATCTCCTGCCTGGCCTCAGGCACTGACTGCTATGCTGTCAATAGTCAACAACTCGCAATTCCTTTTATTTCCTCTAAACATTTTTCTTTTCTCTTGCTCCTTTCCTGAGCTATTTTCTATCTCACTCCATAGTCTTATTTTTTTCCTAGATAATTCTTACTTTTTTTCAGCCATAAACTTTGTAGTTTTATCTACAGGGTGTTTTCTTTCACCCTAGAAAAGCATCTTGTATTTCTCCTATAAAAATTGAATTATGTATATTTTCCAGACTGGAAGGAACTCTCCATCGAGGCAAATTTTCCTCTCTCAGATCTTCTCTGGCTTATAGCAATAGGCGGAAAAATACTTTTCATGAATAAACAATCAAATCAACAAAGGTTTATAAGTTGGTTTGCCTCAAAAACATATATTATATGCATAAAAATTACTTTAAATATAGTCCAGAATATCAGAATTTGAACCTTGCTACCTTTGAGATCATAATAATGCTGTGTTTGTGGATAGAAATTAACTTTGTACTTGTTTTTAAAAGAAAATTTGCAAGCAGGCTTATCATATAGATAAAACTAGAGAAGCTAGTTAACATAATTGAAAAAAAAAACATACTCAAATACATACATTCACATTATCTACACACAGTCTTCAAATTGAAAATTAATTTGTTAATTTTGTGGTCATACTTGTTGAGAAACAAATTTCTCCACTGTTATCTGAAATAGTAATAGTACTTTTTTCCATGCTCAAATTAGACCTTTTTTGCAAAATAGATAAATCTCCTTCACTTTCAATTCCCACACTATATTATCTACATATATAAAAGCCTAAGGGACAATCATAACCAAAAAGATGATCAAACAGGCTGTGTGGGGTGACCAGGCCAGCAGGGGGGTTAGTGAGAGGTGACAAAATGAATAAGCAGCAGGCTACATGGGGTAACCAGGTCGGCAGGGGAGGGAGCAGTTAGGAGCAACCAGGCCAGCAGGGACAGGCAGTTTGAGGCTATCAGGTTGGTGGGGGGCCAGTTAGTGGGACCAGGCCAGCAGGGAGGTCAGTTAGGCATGATTGGGCAGGCAGGCAGGTGAGCAGTTATGAGCCAGTGGTCTGGGATTGTGAGAGGAATGTCTACCTCCTAGTTTAGGCCCAATCTCCTGGACATCCCCTGAGGATCCTCAATTGGAGCAGGTCCAGGCTGAACTGAAGGACTGCCCGCCCCCCATGCATGAATTTCATGCACCAGGACTCTAGTCAAATATATAATAATATATCATATATAAATGCATTATTTATGTATTATATAATGAATAATGTTTCATATTTTATATGCTACATCATGTACAATTGTTTTGGAGAGCTAGGCTTTCTGCTTTCTCCTATGGAAACTGGAATCCTCAGATTATATATAGGGACTTTGTAAAGGGGCAGGGGTACAGGTATTGATTCTTCTGATATTTAGTTCTGTCTGTGAATATCTCATTTCAGGAATCCCAGAGCTATGAAGATATATTTCTTTAGGTGAGGGATCATCTCATTAATACAAAATATTATAAAACACAGGGATTTGTTCTCAGGGGAGGTGGAGATTCACGTACATGGATTTAAATCATGTATTTAGGTCTTTTTTAACAAGAACAAATTATATCTGCTAAAGATACAGTTTTTACATTTCAAAGATGTTTATAATAACACTAAAGTTATAATAGGCTATGAGAATAGAAAATTATATAAAGTAACAGCAATATAGTAAACATCTAATAAACAGTAGATATTTTTAAAATGTTATTACTAAATGTTTCTCTAGTTTTTATTCATTTATCTTGTGATGGAGACATTTTGGATTCAATAGAAGAAATGAACAAGAATGTCAAAGCTGTAATATCTGAGACCAGGGAGCTCCTGCTACACCGAGGAGCGGTGTGTTGGTTCCTAAGACCATGGGAAATAGGTATTTTCCAATAGTCTTAGGTGACCCCTGTGAAAGGATCGTTCAACCCCCAAAGGGTTCGTAACCCACATGTTGAGAACCACTGCTCTAGAACACAAGATGGCTGCCCCCATCTGGTCAAGGATGGTTATGCCCATGTGGGCACAAAATGACCTGCAGTGGAGGTCAGTTGTGGGCAGTTAGAGGAGACCAGGCCAGCAAGGGAGAGCAGTTTGGGAGTAAGGCAGTTGTGGGTGATCAGGCAAGCAGGAAGGGCAGTTAGGGGTTACTGGGCCAGTAGAGGAGGACAGTTGGGGAGACCAGTTCAGCAGGGGTGGGCAGTTGGGGAGGACCAGGCCTGCAGTGGAAGACAGTTGGGCAGGACCCAGGCCTGTAGGGGAGGGCAGTTGCAGGAACCAGGCCTGCAGGGGATGGCAGTTTGGGGCAATTGGGCTGGCCAGGGATCAGTTAGGCATTGAGCAGGCTAGCAGGTGAGTGGTTAGGTGGTGATCAGGCTAGCAGGCAGAAGTGGTTAGGGGCAATAAGGCAAAAGCAGGTGAGTGTTTGCGAGCTAGCTGTCCTGGATTGTGAGAGGTATCCCAGATTGGAGAGGGTACAGGCTGGGCTGAGGCACACTTCCCTCTACCCCCTGTGAACTAATTTCATGCACTGGGCCTCTAGTTAAATAAATAAAAGAATAAGTATAGACTCATTTGACCCAGCAATCTCACTCCTAGTACTATATCCAAAGAAATCAGAAACAGCAGTCAGAAAGAATATATGCACCCCTATGTTCATAGCAGCACAATTTATAATAGCTAAGATTGGATTAAAAACTGGTACATCTAGACAAAAGAATACTACACTGCTATAAATAATGAAGGACTCTTACCATTTGCAACAGTATGAATGGACCTAGAGAGCAGTATTCTTAGTTATTATTTGTAGACTATAACTAACAATATAAACTGATGAACAAAAATAGATCCAGAGGCAGGGAAGCATTGAACAGACCATCAAATCTCAGAGGGAAAGCTGGGGAGGATGGAGGAGAGATAAGAGATCAAGCAAAAGACTTACCTGCATACATATAAGCATACCCCATGGACATAGACAATAGGGTAGAGGGCCTGTGCTGGGAAGTGGGAGGAGGGTGGGAGAGGTTAATGGGGGGAAAAGAAGATATATGTAATACTTTCAACAATAAAATAATTTTTTTAAAAAGTATAGAGACATTGAAGTAAACAGTGCTATGCAGCTGAAAATGAAGATAATGATACTAGATAACTAGGATTATAGGTATATGTTGAATGGGAAAGGTATATTTGTATTAATTCTCTTGACACTGAAAAATCACCCCAAATTTAGTTTCTCAAAACAATGCTGATTTATTATCTTAGCATTCCTCAGGTCAAAAATCTGACACAGTCTCACTGAGTTACTATCCTGGTGTTGACAAGGGTGCATTCCACTCCATAAGCTTTCTCAGTCTGGTAACTGTTCTTGTTTCTGATGCCAGGTCTTCCATCTTCAAAACCACAATAGCAGACTAGTGCTTTCCCCTGCCATCTCCAGGCTCATCTCCCTCTCTGACCTCAGCTTGGAAAGTTTATCTGCTTTTATGGATTTATGCAGTGAGATTATGTTCACCTGGATAACTCAGGAAAATTCATCCCAAGGTCTTTAACCTTAATGACAACTGCAAAGTTCCTTTTTTCCATATAATGTAGCATAATATCAGGTTCCATTGGTTAAGACCCAGACATCTTGGGAACATTATTATTCTCCCACCACTAAGACTTTGTAAAAGTATTTGGGAAAGATAAGAAAAAATAGGTAGTGTTATAATTTTGCCAAAATTCAAATAAAACATTGATTAATAGTAGGTGATATTTATGATCTAAGTCAGTTTGATTTGTCAAGAAATTTCTTAAGCAATTATTCCACTGCTCTTTCTACAACTGAACAAAGGAAATTATTATTTTATAATTGAGAATTATTTTAAATTGATTCTGAATTAATGAGATTTTAAGTTTTTAATTTCATTTAAAAATATTTTTCTGAAGTTTATTATTATAATCTAGTAATTTTGTTATCAAATTGAGTTTTAAACAAAAAACACATGAACCTTGATTTCATAACTTCATAACTATAAGGACAATGCTACATTGGAGACACAAATGTTAACATACTGTATTCTAATAAATTGGAGTTAGAATTGTAGGAAGAAGTGTTAAGATATTTTCCAGGAATAACTATTAAACTCATTGTATTCTCCCCTGCTTCATATATTTCTTCTTTTTAATTTTTAGCAACTATTATTGCAGTTGACTCTCTTTTTGCTTTCTCTCATTTTCCTCATAAGTAATGGTGACTAATGTTTTCATCACTTTGAATATTTTGTGCCAACCTATTCTGGCCTGCAAAGTTTCAGCTGACAGTCTTACGGGACCTCAATTGTAGTTAACTATTTTTCTCTTGCTACTTTATGATTCTTTCTGTCTTTAATCTTTGAAATTATTTTTAACGATATATTTTGGTGTGGATTTCTTTAGATTCTCCTTTTTGTAATTCTTAGCACAATACCCTCTTGGTCCATCCATGTTGCTAATGATGATATATATATATATATATATATATATATATATATATATATATATATATTTTATGAAGGAGTAATATTCCATTGTACAATATATAGACATCTTCTTTATCCATTTGTCTATTGGTAAACAGTTTTTTTCATGTATTGGCTATTGTAAATAATGTTGCATTAAATATATGGGTGTATATGTCTCTTTGATTTAGTGTTTTAGTCTTTGGATAAATACCCAGAACTTTGGGTTCTTTGTATCTTGTTATAGACTTTGTTTTAAATTCTATTTTGTCTAGTGTAAATATTGCTACCCCAGCATTTTATGTTTCAATGTATATGAAGTAAGTATACTTTCCATTCATTTACTCTTAGTCTGTGTGTGTCTTTTGATCTGAAGTGAGTCTCTGGTAAACAACATGTGTAAGGGTCTTGTTTTGTTACCCATTCAGTCACCATATATGTTTCTTGAGTGGAACATTTATTCCTTTTTCAAAGTAATTGATAATTAAACATATTTATTTCCACCCTATTATTCATATTTTAAAATTTTTCTTCTTCTTAAAAACCTTTAAACATTTTGTGTTATACTGGTTTGAGGATGATGAGCTCCTTTAGCTTTCTTTTGTCTGGGAAGCTCTTTATCTGTCCTTCAATTCTAAATGATAGCTTTGCTGAGTAGAGGATTCTCAGTTGTACATCTTGCTTTTCATCACTTTGAATATTTTGTGCCAACCTATTCTGGCCTTCAGAGTTTTAGCTGACAGTCTTATGGGAACTCGCTTGTAGTTAACTATTTTTTTGTCTTGCTACTTTATGATTCTTTCTGTTTCTAATCTTTGCAATTATTTTTAATGATATATTTTTGGTGTGGACTTCTTTAGATTTTTTTTATTTGATATTCTCTGGTCTTGCTAGACTTCTATGTTTATTCTGTGCACCAGGATAGGGAAGTTTTTTGTTGTTACTTTTTTTAAAAATATATTTTATTGATTTTTTTACAGAGAGGAAGGGAGAGGGATAGAGAATTAGAAACATCAATGAGAAAGAGACATCAATCAGCCTCCTCCTGCATGCCCCCTACTGGGGATGTGCCCACAACCAAGGTACATGCCCTTGACCAGAATCAAACCTGGGACCTTTCAGTCTGCAGGCCGACGCTCTATCCATTGAGCCAAACCATTTTCAGCTGTTGTTACTTTTTTAATGGGTGTTAATTTTTGCTTTCTTCTTCTTTTGGCACCCTCATAATGGGAGTGCTCATACACTTGAAATTGTCTCAGAGGCTCTGTATACAGTTCTCTATTTTTTTTTCTTTTTTCTATTCTGATTGGGTGTTTTTTGCTTCCTTATCTTTCCAAACTGCTGAGTTGGGTCTCTGCTTCATCTCCTCTACTGTTGAGACTCTGTAATGACTGGTTCACTTTCATGATTTCCATGTCATTTTTTATGCCATTAAAGTTTCCACTAAGCTCCTTAAGCATTCTTATAATCATAGTTTTGAACTCTGTAGCTTGTAGTTTGCTTGCCTCCACTTAATTTAGTTTTTTGTCTGGAGATTTCTCATGTTTTTTTCACTTGGTATCTGTTTGTTTCCTCATTTTGGCTTCCACCTAGTGTTTGCTTATTACAAACAAGTTATCCCCAAGGTGTTTTTTAAATAATAAGAGGAAGTTGTTTCACATCACTTCTGCATGAAGCAATAATGGAAGTTGGGACAAGTTAGAAGTTGAGTAAAATACTTAAAAATAAAATCTAGGTATAGAGATTCCTTAAGAAGTTTTGAAAGCTCCGATATATACTTATGAGTTTAGAGGGCTATGCTTATTTTTAGAATTGGCCCTATGCCCAAGAAATACTGAGATGCCCTCACTTCTGCCTGGCCTTGAACCAAGCACAATTGAGGAATTAAGGTAAAATCAGATCCATAAACTGTCTGTTGGAGCACTAGACTAAAGATAAAAATGAACACAAAGAGATAAACATCTAAACATATAATCAAACTATTGAAAGACAAAGTGATAATCATATAATAAAGGACCATTCATAACTTACAAGAATCTTCTCTAATGCTAAACAAAGTTACCAAGATAATGTGGTACTCCCATGGGATATATATATCAATGGAATAGACTTGAGAGTACACAAATAAATATACACCCATGCTTAATTGATTTCCACATGGATAATATGGTATGGTCTTTTTAACTAATGACACTTGGATAACATGCAAAAGAATTAAGTTGAACCCTTACTCACATTATAGATACAAATTAACTGAAAATATATAAAAATTCTAAATGGAATAGCTAAAACTATAAAAATTTAAAAATAAAATATAAACATACATTTTTGTGATCTTGAATTAGACAAACATTTCTTAGATATGAAAAGAAAATCACAAGCAACAACAGATAAAAATAGATACATAGGACTTCTCTAAATTGAAAAAAAAAAACCAATATGTCCCAAAGGATACCACAAAAAAATCTAAAAAGAGAGTCCTGGCTGAGTGGCTCCTTGGTTGGATCACTGTTCTATACACTAAAATGTTCTAGGTTTGATTCCTAGTCAGACCACATTCGGCAGACAATGCATCACACCAGTCTCTCTCTCTCTCTCTTTCACTCTCTCTCTCCTTTCCTCACTCTCTCCCTCCCTAAGCTGTGGAATTTGACTACTGGTCAGAGCATGTTCATGAGGCAATGGATAGATGTTTCTCTCTCACACATTGGTCTTCCCCTTTCTCTGTCCTTCTCTTCCTTCTTCCCTCCATCACTTTCTCTGAAAATCAATAAAATATATCCTTGGGTGAGGATTATAAAAAAAGACAATACACGGAGTATGAGAAAAAAATCCAAATTCTATACTTGATATTGGGTTTGTATTTAGAACTTTTAACAAAACTATGACTCAGATTAAAAATAAAAATAACCCAATTAAAAATGGGCAAAATATTTCTTCCAAAAAGATATACCAGTGCTCAGTATACACCTGAAAATAAGTTTAACATTAGTAGTTATTAGGGAAATGCAAATCTAATCCATAATGAGATACTTTCATATGTACAAGGTTGGCTATAATAAAAAAGCTAGTACTAACTAGCATTGGTGTGTATGTAAAGTAACTAGAACTCTAATACATAGCTGGTGAGGATGTAAAATGTGTAATCACTTTGGAAAATAATGTCATAGTTCCTCAATATTCTATACATAGAATTATTATATGATCCAATAGAATTGAAAGTGTATACTCCTAGGTAGATGTCCACACAAAAATTTGTACATGGATATACAAAACATCATTATTCACAATGGACAAAAATTGGAAATAAACTAAATCTGCATCATCTTATGAATGGATAAACAACGTATAGTATATTTTAAAGTGAAATATTATTTAGTTTCAAAAAGAGTGAAATATTGTTATATGCTACAACATAGATGGCCCTTGAAAACCTGCTAAGTAGACCAACACATAAGTTTACATATTGCATGCTTCTATTTTAATGAAAAGCCTAGAATAGGCACATCCATAGAAACTGTTACGGTATGGGATTCATTTTGTGATGTTAAAAATGTTTTGGAATTGGATCATGATTATCAGCCTGATTTTACATATACTTGATCTCATTTTTGCTTATTCTAATTACTGTTAGGTTTTGTTACCCAAATTTGTTTCATTTTTATGAAATAAGAATTTCCAAATAAATGTTAAATATGTAAATGTACCAATTTTACAGTAATTTTATCTTATGAGAGGGGGAAAGGAAAGGGAAAAGAGGGACAACGAAATCTCACTAAATTATCTCAATTCTTACATGGATAGGAATACAATTTGCATTGAATTTGGAGAAATTAAAGTATTATGTTTTATCCACTTGAAATTAAAAAGTTAAGGATTTGTAGGTTTATCAAGAAAAGAAAAATGAAACATTAAATCATACATTTAGTTAAATCAGTAGATAAATAAATGTGGCAAGATTAATGGCAGTGTTTTAAACTCTAGCTTTCATGGTAAAATTAGTTGTGAAATTCTTTATATTCTATATATTTTTTTTAACATTTATACATTTTGAATAAGATCATAACTTTTATTCTTAATTTCAATTCTCACTTTCTTTAAGACAACCCCATTTGAAGTCATTTTAAACTTACAATTATGTGACTTAGTTTTATTTCCAGCTATTTCATTGGCTACTATAATAAACTTTTTTAAAATATATTTTTCTAGTTTTATTGAGAAATAACTGACATGTATCTCTGTATATATTTTAAAGTATAAAACATGGTAATTTGATTACATATATTGTGAAATGATTACTACAAGAGATTTAATTAACATCCATCTTTTCATATAGGTCAATAAACAGAAAACAGAAAGAAAAAAGATAAATATTTTCTTCTTTTTATGAGAACTCTTAAGATTTAGTCTCTAAACAATTATCCTACATATTGTACATATCATATATGTCATACAGCAGTGTTGGCTAGAGCCATTATATTGTATATAATATCCCTAGTACTTATTTATCTTATAACTGAAAATTTGTACCTTTTAACCACCTTCTTCCAATTGACCATCCCCCCATCTTCTTCCTGTGGTAATTACAAGTCACACGTTTGATTTATTTTTCTAGGAGTGTGACTTTTTATTTGTTTGCATTAGATTGCCCATATGAATTTCATCATACAGCTTTTGTATTTTTCTGACTGATTTATTTCACTTAGCATAATGCCTTCAATGTCCATCCATGTTATCCTCAATGATAGGAATTCCTTGTGTGTGTTTTTATGGCTAAATAATATTCCATTGCAAATATACCACAATTTATCCATTTATCCATCAGTGGACACTTTGGATAAACAACTTTTGGTTGTTTCCAAGTCTTAACTATTGAAAATTATGCTGCTGCTATGAACATGGGGGTACAGATAATAAATTTATTATTATTATTATTATTATCATCATCATCATCATCATCATTATTTTTATTATTTTGTAATCTTCACTGGAGGATATTTTTCCATTCATTTTTTCCATTCATTTTTAAAGGCTTTGGAAGGAAAGAACAGAGAGAGAGGGAGAGAGAGAGAGAGAGAGAGAGAGAGAGAGAGAGAAACGCTGATGTGAGAAAGACACATAAATTGGTTGCCTCCCTCATGCACCCTGACAAGGGCCTAGAGATAGAACCTGCAACCCAGGTATGTGCACTTGACCAGGAATCAAACCCAAGACCCTTCCATGCATGGGCTGGCACTATAACCATGTCAGCCAGGGCTTAAAATATATCTTGCTTCTGAAAAAAAAATCACAGAAATTCAAGAGATAAAGTTTTGTTCATGTAAGGATAATATGTAATAAACTTGTTTTGTATTTCTTCTGTATTATTTAGAGTTATATACTACAGCCTTCCTATGTAGTGTTTGTGTGTGAGTAGATAAAAAAGTAGACCATGTTTGGTAGAAGTACTTTTCTTAAATCAATAAGTAACATTTGAAGGCATAATAATAGTATTTTTCCATACAAATGATGAAGAATAATAATATTCATTTTCATATCGAATATGGCTAGATGGATCTGATGATTCCTGGAACCTGTGAGTGAGAATTATATCTATTATATAAACTGTGTCCATTAATCCTCACCTGTGAGCTATTTTTGGTGAAGTAACTAGCCAGGTTAAAATCAGTAAGAGCAGAAATTGGAAAAAGCCTATGCTTTTTTTGAAAATCATAGGCTGTTACTCATGTTTCATTTTATGTAGTCACTAAGATTTTCAAAGGCTATGCATTTTAACTATTTTTCATACCAGAAAGTATATGAGTTATGCCAATTTTTGAGCTAAAATTTGTAATGATTAATGTATGAGAATTAGTAGTGTTATTGATAAAGCAAAGATCTGTTTTCTTGATTTTGAATGATACCCTTTGTCTCTTCCATTGTCTGTGAAAAATACAATTTCCCTAAAGTTTTCTATTATGTATTTAAAGAAGTTCAGAGCAAGCCGAGTGCCCATGGAAAAAGTCTACAGAATTTCCATTCTTCTCTGTTTCCTTTGAACAGGGTTTAGGTTCTAAACATGCACTCTTTCTCACTTTCCAATCTTCACATTACTACTAGTATGCGCCCCCTTCCCGCCTCCCACCCCCAAAAAAGAGAAAAAGAAAAAGAAGTAGGACTAATCTGATTATATGATTTATCTTCTTGATGCCAACTAACATCCTGATTCCAGTCCTTTGCTATTTTCCACTCTAAGTATGGTATGACTTCACATTTTCCTCTTCTACTCCTATTTCCCACAAATTTCCAACTTCTGAAATATTTTACAGTGGCTTTTGGCATTGCTTTCCTATTGTCAACAATAGTCTCTGTATAATCAACCACTTCTCAAAAATATCATTATACTTTCCAGCTGTAACTGAAATGTGGACATTCCCTGGGGTCATTATAATGGGTTTTGTTTGTTTTCGGTCCTACGTCTCTCATATTAATGAGCTTGGAAGTGATATGGAGTCCTTTTGGCTGTTTTGTGGCACTTCTTAAGCCATTTATATCCATATTCATACCAACCACTCCCTTTTCAGTTGTCTATCAATCCTCCTTGAAGATTTCAGCAACTTCTTACTATCATTCTTTCTTGTATTGCCCTGTTTCTATCCTTAGTGACTTTGGAGTCTACATAAGTAAGGGACTCTTTTAATTCAATATCCTTTGAGTTTCTTGAACTCATGTCCTCCAAAGTTCAACCCTGTACAGCACCCAATCCTATTGCCCTATCATTACCAATAACTAATTCAGTTACTTCGACTTCAAGCATCTTACTCACTGGCTACCATTTCTATCATTTCCATCTCACTTTCTCTGTTACCTTAACACCAGACATTATTTGACCATCCCTTAGGTGTCTCATAATCTTCCTTTTTAAAATTTTCACCCTCCTCATATTCATGCACTTCTTCCCTCTTTACCTAAGTTATTGTCTATGGTCTATCATTAAAATGTATATACTCCCAACTCCTTTATTCTTTACAAATTTCCTTGGAAAATCTGGAATGCTTGTTATATACAACTCTAACCTCTTTGCATTAGTTGAATGTGACTAGGAAAAACATAGTTTAATTTTGTTCCATTAATAGCTATCAAGTAGGCATGTTATACTGACCAGAAATCAAAATCATTTCTCTGGTTCATTTACCCCATTTTCCTATTCTATCCCATGTCTTTTCTTCTCTCATCCAATGCTTTGCACCTCTTCTTTAACCTCAGAGGGTAATCTTGTTTCTTATGAAGCAATCCAGAGAAAATTTCCGCTAGCACTCACCACTACATCTACACATGCACCAGCATGTTTCCTTGTTCTTTGACATTCTTTCTATTAAATAAGTGACCTACCCATGTGAGGGACATTAATACTATTTTCCAAGGATTCAGGTTCTCTCCCTTAGATTGGGTGGGTCCATGAGTTAGTTCTGGTCAGTGAATCGGGAATGAAAATATGTTTCACTCCTAGACAAAACCACTTAATGACAATGGAGACCCTCAGAGATCTCTTTCTGTCTGATTTGGAGAGAGGTAATGGTTTAGACCAGTGGTTCTCAACCTTCCTAATGCCACGTCCCTTTAATGCAGTTTCTCATGTTGTGGTGACCCCCAACCATAACATGAGGAAGTGCATTAAAAGGACGTGGCATTAGGAAGGTTGAGAATTACTGGTCTAGATTATAGCTGTACTGTGTGTGTAGTCAAGATATAACCTCTAGCCACTAGTGTTGAATGCATAGCATAGACAAAAATAAAATAGGTTTTATTTTAAGCCACTTATTTTTTGAGAGTGTTTGAAGTATAATTTATGCTGAGCTGATTTATCATGATGTTTCTGATGGAAAGCATGCCTTTTTTTTAGATCATATTCATTGCAATCAAGAACAGTGGCATTGTATCCCTTGATAACTTGCATTTCTTTAACTTTTCTTACTAATAGATTATTCCCATAAAGCAGTTCATGTAAGAAACATATCTTTTTTTGTTCCTCACTCTTGATATATATCTCTCCAATCAGAATAGAATTCTAGGTTAATAGTGTTCTTTTAGCATATTTAAAATATTATTTTACTTTCATCTAGCTTCCTTTCCTGCTGCTATGATATCAACAGCCAGATTATCATTCTTTGAAGGTAATCTGTTTTTGTCTCTGGTACCTGTTAATAGTTTGATTTTAGTGTATTGAGGTATCACATAATATGGCTAAGTTTAGATTACATTTTATTATTAATTGGAATATTTTTAATATTTTTGGCATTTTCATCATTCTGAAAGTTTTTAAGCTGTTCCATTTTGAAACAATACTTGAGTTCAAATTTCTACTTTTTTCTCATTTTGGAACTCAAAATCACAATCTTCCAAAAATATTTATTAAGTGCCAATTTGATCACACTTTCCCTACATGTTTTATTAAAGAGTGTAGTACAAAGTCTAAGGGTTGTATTAAATAGGATCATCAAAGCTATCAAGTGCCTGGTATTTAACAGCAGCTGTAAGAGTCCTGATACAGAACTAAGCAGTGCCCCCTCTCTGAAACTTGTAACCTGAGCCTGCCACATTGTGTCATTATTTCTACCAAGTTTTATCCTATGCACTGTAAATCAAATGCCCTTTGTAACATTACCTAGTACTTCAGAGAAATCAAAGAAACTACTACTGAGATACTAAAAATTTAAGTTTTACTTTCTTTGCAAATTTTTAATGAATTCTTATCTGAAGCAGGAATTAGAGGTTTTTAATTACCTATCAAACACTTTTAAAAATAAGCAATATGAGTATTCCTTAAAATATCTTTAATTTATTTCAAAGAACAATCTTCTCTAATACTTGACCTGTTATAAAAGACTAGAGGCCTGGTGCACATGTCCCTCATCCCAGCCTGGCCCCTCTCACAGTCTGGAAGCCCTCAGGGGATGTCCTACTAATGGCTTAGGGGAGTGGGGAGCAGGAGACAAACCCAGCAGGCCTATCTGGGGATGGAGCTGTGAATTATCCCACTGCTGCTGCCGTCCATGGTCTCTCTATGTGGGAGGCGATCAGGTGAGTGATCAGAAGATGATACCAGCTCCCATTGCTTCATGGCTGCTGGTTGCTGCAACCCCAACAACCCTGTCACTGTCCCCTCCCTCTGCTGGCTGGCAAGTGCCTTGGCTGGCCTAGTGACACCTGCTCACTGGCTCTGCCCCCCTCTGATCAGTTGTTCCATCATTTGGTAAATTTGCATATTACACTTTTATTATATAAGATTGCTTTCCTTGGAGGAAGATTTATGCTCCAAAATGATCTCTAGATTGAGTGTTTTTCAAGATGAGGTCCTACATTTTAACAGGCAACGCAGTTGATTGTTATGTACTTTATTATTGGATAGGATCTCTTTTTAGTGTTTCTCAGTAAAGAGACATTGGCTCATTTAAATTATGCCTCTGGCATGACCACATTCACTATCTGATTTTTATTATAAAAAAAATTGAGCACCCAATATCTCTTTTTTGTTTGTTTGTTTTGTTTTGTTTTTCTTGGGAAATATTTTATTTATTTATTTATTTTAATGTAATACTTTAATTCATTCATTCATTTATTTATTTTTATATTTTTAATTAAATCTTTATTATTCAGATTATTACATTTGTTTCTCTTTTTCCCCTCCATAGCACCCCTCCACCCAGCTCCCACCCTCCCTCTACCCTTAATTCCCTCCCATTGATCTCATCCATAGGTGTATGATTTTTGTCCAGTCTCTCCCTGTACACACTTCACCCCTTTCCCCCTGAGAATTATCAGTCCTCTCCCTTTCTGTGCTCCTGATTCTATTATATTCACCAGTTTATTCTGCTGATCAAATTTCTAATTCACTTAATTTTTAGATTCACTTGTTGATAGATATGTAT
>PVJN01000733.1:64683-88130 GCA_004026805.1 Lasiurus borealis
TTTTTCTTCTTCCTCTTCTAAAAGAGTACCCTTCAGCATTTCATATAATACTGGTTTGGAGTTGATGAACTCCTTTAGCTTTTTCTTATCTGTGAAGCTCTTTATCTGCCCTTCAATTCTGAATGATAGCTTTGCTGGATAGATTATTCTTGGTTGTAGGTTCTTGCTATTCATCACGTTGAATATTTCTTGCCACTCCTGGCTGGCCTGCATCGTTTCTGTTGAGAAATCAGCTGACAGTCTAATGGGTGCTCCCTTGTAGGTAATAAACTGTTTTTCTCCTGCTGCTTTTAATATTCTCTCTTTAATTTTAATTATGATGTGTCTTGGTGTGGTCCTCTTTGGGTTACTTTTATATGGGGTTTTGTGTGCTTCCTGGACTTGTAAGTCTATTTCTTTTACCAGGTGTGGGAAGTTTTCAGTCATTATTTCTTTAAATAGGTTTTCAGTATCTTGTTCTCTCTCTTCCTCTGGCACCCCCACAATTCTGATGTTGGTACGTTTGAAGCTGTCCCGGAGTCTCCTTATATTATGTTCACATTTTCAGATTCTTTTCTCTTCTTGCTTTTCCAGTTGAGTGTTTTCTGCTTCTTTATATTCCAAATTTTTGACTTGACTCTTGCCTTTCTCTAGTCTGCTGTTAGGACTCTATAATATTTTTTATTTCAGTCAGTGTATGTTTAATTTCTATTTGGTTCTTTATCATCTTTAGTTGGACCTTTTCCATCTCTAGTTGGCTCTTTTGCATCTCTAGTTGGGTTTTGTGCATCTCCTCTTGGGTCTCGCTAAATTTATCCATCTTTTCTAGCATATTCTTGAAAAACCTTATAAGCATGGTTTTGAACTCTATATCCAGTCTTTTTTTTCCCTCCATTTCTTTTGTTTGTGATCCCTTCCCTTGTCTCGGCATTTACACTATGTCGGGGAAACTTCTGTACTTGCAAAACCGCAGAAGCTTCTGTTGAGCTTGGGATGGGTGGAGTCTCAGGGCTTAAGTAAACACCTTGCCTTCCAGTTGTCCCCGTCCTCCACGGCCCCCAAGTCTCACGTGACTGGGAAATCCCTGGAGTGGTCCTTGTGTGAGCAAGCGCCCACAGTGCCTCTAGACCGCTGCCTTTCCAGCTCCCCTGCCCGCCAGGACCACACGAGTTTAGGTCTCCAGGGTTTCTCCCGAAACAGGGGCTTAGTGGACTCAAAAGTGGCACAGTTGGGACGGTCTGTCTCCCGCCCACTTGCAAAAGCCAGCAGCACAATCAGCAATCTGTCCTTCCTGTAGCGCCGTGCGTGTGCGCGACCTTACCTCCGATCTTTTGCAACTCCCCTAAATTTCCATGCACTTCTCCCTTTTCACAGTCCAAACTCCCCCCGTATGAGTTTCGGCTGGATCTGGGGTTTAGTGTCGTAGGATAAGGGGTTCAATGCCTTTGGGAATCTCTGTTTCCCTCCCGCCAGAGAAAGCCAGCCAGGTACTCAGGCACCCACTCTCTCAGCGTGCGTGTCTCCGTACCTCAGCTTTTTGCAGCTCCTCTGGGTTTCTGTGAGCCCCTCTCTTTCCTTCTAGCTGTACAACTTATACTCAGCCAGCTTTCCTGTGGTTCTGGATGATGTCCATTCTGTCTTTTAGTTGTAGTTTTGAAATTGTTGTGCGAGGCAGCAGTGTAGGTGTTTACCTATGCCGCCATCTTGGATTCCTCTCCCAATATCTCTTTATCAATCTATATAGGCTCATAATGTTTCCACATCTTGAAAGTCCCCATACTCACAAGCATTGAATGACTTTAGTAAGAATTTTTAAGGGATCATGCAGGAAAGCTAATTTAGATGATAAGAATGTAGTAGATACATAATACCCTAGATTAGGACAAAAGATGGCACACTAACCTTACATGGTGGCTGCTGAAGGCAGAAAAACAAACATTGCAGAAAAGGAAGGGCACTAAGTTTGTCTTCTGTTGTTTGGCTATTGCTAAACTGAACAAGCTCCTTTACACTCTTCCTTTTCCTTAATACCTTCTACCAATTATTAGAATCACCCATTCAATGAAGTTGCCTAACCTAGAAAACCTAGGCTAATACCATTTGCTTTGTTTGCTTTAATTTCTGTGTAATCAGCCAAATAGTTCTATCAGGTTCACTCATAAATATGTCTCTGAGCTACTGCCTCTGACTAGTCCTAATTCCCAACATCAGTCTCTCTCACTACAGCTCAATTGATCCTTCCCACAGCCACCAGAATGGTTCACTTAAAATGAAAGCAAGACTACGATGCTCCCATGTTTGACATTCTTTACTTTTCCTCCTTCTGTGGAATAAAATCTAAGCTCCCTGCTATGGTATATAAGACCCTAAGTGGTTTGTCCTCTGCCGAATTCTCAGGCTGCTGCAGAGCCAGGTCTGACTTCCACCCCAGGCCCCCCTCCTTGCCTTCCTGCCTGTGTTGCTCTGGGGCTGCCCAAGCTGGCACAGTGATTCAGAAGCTTGGGAAAGCCCCCTGTCTCTGTCTTCATCTCCATTCCAGGTCTTAACCTGCGTGTGCAGCCTCCTCCTGACCAGTCGTGACTGTTATGGCGTCCCAGCCTAAGTTGCATATCACCTCTTTATATATCTTACCTAATAAAAGAGTAATATGATGGCTGCCCCCATGTAGTCAAAGATCTTGTGGACACAAAATGGCCACCACAAGATGACAGTGGGGGAGGGTAGTTTGGAGGGACTAGGTCTTCAGGAAGAGCAGTTGTGGGTGATCAAACCTGCAGGGGAGATCAGTAGAGGGCTGGCAGGATAGCAGTTAGACATCAATCAGCCTGGCAGGGGAGTGGTTAGGCGGTGATGAGGCTGGCAGGCAGAAGCAGTTAGGGGCAATCAGGAAGGCAGGCAGGTGAACAGTTGGGAGCCAGCAGTCCTGGTAGGATCTGGCCTAAATGGGCAGTCGGACATTCCTCGAGGGGTCTCAGATTGGAGAAGGTGCAGGCTGGGCTGAGAGACACCCCCCCTCCCCAATGCACAAATTTCATGCACTGGGCTTCTAGTATATATAAACATATATATGTTAAGAAAGCAAAGGATTAGAAGAGAGACCCACTCTACCAATGTCAGGGCATACATCAGGAGCCCCACATGAGCTCCGAGTGGCTGTAAGTCCATGTATTCTGACTACTCCAGGGCTGTAGAACCCTGGCCACTGTACTAACTTTTGGGAACTTAGTCCAAGTTCCTCTTTTATCCTCTTCTCACTAGTAACAGGTATTGGTTCTGAGCACCTCTGCCTGGGACTGGACCTCTTAGGATGCCGAATCTTAGAAAAGCCATGAAAGGTTGTGGATGCATAAGAATGAGTCTTTATTGTAGAAGCCAGTGGCCATATAGTCATCAGATAAGAACAGTTCTCACAGCAAAGTCCATACGGGCAGGCAGCTGTACACCAGCTGATCAACGCATATATCTTTCCCATAAAGTCACATGAGTATCTGTACCCACAGCTATTATCTGAGCAGCAGCAAGATGCCTCCTAGACTCACTGCTTCACATCATAGCAGTTTCTGAGCTCTCTGGCTCAGCAGTTTCTCCTGCCTCTCCTGCCCAGTTGCTCTCTCTAGCAGACTTCTTTATGCACTCCATCCTAGCTGCTCTGTCTCCATATTCTAGCAGACTTGTTCTCACTCCTCCCTCAGACAACTCTAGCCAACTAGCTGGTCAGTAACCTACTTTTATAGCATTTAGACAAAGAAGGTTTTGGGTCAATAGTTATATCAATTATATTGGTTACTGAAGGTCACAGTGTATCATATATCCTTGCACCCATTCATGATTTCTTGGCCTGATTAGGATTTCCAGGCTCAGAGTCCTTGAATATCCTGTTTAGGCACATGCCCCGAGTGGACTTTGGTCATTCTGACTTATTGATAGCAAGGCCACTGTGCTCCCACTGGCCTTGACTAATCGGGGGGGACCTGGTATGATTTCCACAATAGTAATATTTTCCAACATATACTGGGACTTTGTATGCATATGGGGTTGTTCTAGTAATTTACATTATTAATTCACTAGATCTTTATGTTCAACTCTGTGTAGTACATGCTGTTTTAATTTCCATTATACAGATGGAAAGCCAAGGCCTAGAGAGTCCTATTATCTGTCAAATGATCAATAAATTGTAGAATAGGTTTTTAACTCAGAGTCTAGCTCTAGTCTAGTCTCTCTGAACCTTGACATTATATTGTTTCCTTGGGAAAAATATCATGAGAATTTATTAAATTCTCGCTATGAGAAGTCACTTTGTAAAGAATCTTTCAAATACAGGGGTACCTCAAGATACGAGTTTAATTCGTCCCATAACCTTGAGGCATGGGAAACTATGAGACACTCGGGTTGTGGTAAACTGGTGGGTCGTGTGCAGCCGGCCGATCTGCACGATTACTCGTATCTCAACTGTTGCTCGTATTTCAAAGCAAAAATCGCTCGCTCGACAGCTCGTATCTCAAAAATCTCATATGTTAGGGCACTCATATCTTGAGGTACCACTGTATAATATTTATTGCCATGTAGCAATTTATCATAAACTTATCAGTTTAAAACAATACATATATATTCAGTCAGTGTTTCTGTGACTCAGGAGTCCAGTCATGGCTTAGCTGGGTCCTCTGTTTGGGATCACACAAGTGAACAATCAAGGTGTTCACCTGGCTATGCTCTAATCTAGATGCTGGATTGGGGATAAGTCTACTCTCATTTTCACAGTATCATGGTCAGTTTTTTTCTTGTTGTAGCACTATGGGCCTGGCTGCTGCTGGGACTTTGTATGCATATGGGATTGTTCTACTGATTTACATTGTGAACTCACTAGATCTTTATGTTCAACTCTGTCTAGTAAATGCTGTTTTAATTTCCATTATACAGATGGAAAGCCAAGGCTTAGAGAGTCCTATTATCTGTCAAATGACCAATAAATTGTAGAATAGGTTCTTAACTCAGAGTCTAGCTCTAGAATATTCTCTCTGAACCTTGACATTATATTGTTTCCTTGGGAAAAATATCATGAGAATTTATTAAATTCTTGCTATGAGAAGTCACTTTGTAAAGAATTTTTCAAATATAATATTTATTTCCATGTAGCAATTTACCATAAACTTAGCAGTTTAAAACAATACATATATATTCAGTCAATATTTCTGTTGTTCAGGAGTACAGTCATGGTTTAGCTGGGTCCTCTGTTTGGGATCACACAAGTCAATAATCAAGGTGTTCACCTGGCTATGCTCTAATCTAGATTCTGAATTGGGGATGAGTCTACTCTCATTTTCACAGTATCATGGTCAGTTTTTTTCTCGTTATAGCACTATGGGCCTGGCTACTGCTGTTCATTGTTCGCTGTTGGCCACTCTCAGCTCCTCCAGTCCAGCCACAAGTACCAAAGGGAACCTGCACTAAACAGGGGAGATTATGTAGTTTTCCTAACATGCTGTAATGTAATGTGATCATGGAGTGATAGTCCTTCACCTTTGCCATACCATATTGATTAGAATAAAGTCTTAGATTCTGGTCACACTAAGGGGAAAAGATTACAAAAGTTTAACTTTCAGGAATGGGAATCATAAGAGGGTCAACTTAGAGTCTGTCCAACACTGTCTTCTGGAACAAAATGACATGTCTCTCACATCCATAAAGTCACCCATTCCTAACTTCCCCAACAGTATTATCCCATTACAGTATTTGATTAAAGCTCAAAACCTCAACATAAAAGTCAGATCAATGTCTGGATGAGGTCCTTCAATTGGTGGTCAAAAGCTAAGTAATTTGTTACAGAGAAATATATAAAAATTCAATATGTATCAGTTTCATTTTTTCACAACAACCTATGAGTTATGATTTATTGTTTTACCTATTTTACTAGTACAGTTGCAAGACCAAAGGTACAAAAAAAACATTAAGCTGCTTTCCCAAACTCACCTCTGCAGTTGAGACAAAAATGAGGATTTAAACCTATGTAGTGTATCATCCGAGTTTGCCTTCTTCCATAAATCACTACACTGGCTTTTTTATTTTTTTAATCTTCATGAATATATATAAAAAAAGATTCAGTCAGCAATTTTCTCCTGATTGGTATCAGTCACCTGTGACTACAGTTCTGTAAGATTAAATGTATTTTCATCCCTATTTGCTCAGCAGTCAAGAGGAATGATTTTAAAATGTTAATTACAAGTTATCTCTACATTTTTTCCATTAGATCACTCTCTGTTAGGCGGTGCTAATATTCATATATAGATTGCTTAGATCACCTTGCTATTTCTCCTTACCTTCTAGCTACCTGCCATCTTGTCATTTGTCTTCTCCCCTGGAAGCTGTCCAAATTCATGGAGAGGAGGGCAAACTCAAATGGCTCTTAAAAGCAGCTCTTATCAATGCAGCTGTGAGGGAAGAGTGAGAGCAACTATTGTCTGACATCTTTATCACCTGTGAATTTCAATTATCCATATGATCCTCACCCCCATTACACTGAATAATTGAGAGTTGGATTTAATGAATCTTAAAAGATATTTTGCATTCCTTAATATTTAACACTAGGCTAATATAATTATAACTATGCAAACTTCTAAAACAAAAGCAAACTTATGAAACAAAGAAAATACTCATTTTTTTCTGTTTCATCCCAATTCCTGTAGGATGTACAAGCTTTTATACACAAAACGTAGTTTTCTATTAACAAAATGCAATTTTAATGTGTTGTTTTTTCATAGCTACTTGAAATTTTGGCTCAAATTTGATATCATTAAATAGCTATCATGATGTCATCAGAAGTACCATGCTCAAGCAAATGCAAACATAATTAGAATTTAAATGTCATTTTAATTTCTGTTACATTGTTTTAGCAGGAATTAATTTAAGAATATTTGCATATCAAAATTATATGTACCATGCCAATTACTAATTTTTTCAACCAAATATATTGCTTTGATTAACATTTCTTATTTCAATAAATGAATATAAATGCATATACATATATATATAGTAGAAATAGATGATAGATAGACAGATAGATAGATAGGTAATGGATAGATAAAGTGTAAACTGTATTTTTGGCACAATTTCAGAGTGCAATGCAGTGTTTTACCTTATACAAAAAATATAAGATAACATAGAGTGAATTAAAAAAAAATTCTTGCTCTGTACAAATGTTATAAGTGATCATATTCAGATTGATCCTTTCTGAAGTGAGTCAGGAAAGGGTAGCAAAAGGCTGTGCAACACATGGCAAATATGTTTTCATCCCAGTGTAGTATTTTATTTTTCACTTTTCTCCACTTAAAAAAATCCAAAAGCATATAATTTTTAAACCAAAAATATTATGTAAAAGAACAATATTTTGGCTTAATAATAGTAACTGCTTACCTGTATTGAGAACAGTGAAGTGATACATTAGTGTTACATACTTTATAAACATTATACCATTTTCATTTTTTCATCCACCTTATTATGTTATTTCCATTTTCAGATGAGGAAACTGAGGATAAAATATTGTTTATCTTAAGTTCCCAGAGCTATCTCAACTTTGTTTTCTTATTACTCTGATACTTAGTAGAAAAGTTAGCTACTTGTTCATTTTTTCATAAATTGTCAATTTGTATTTTCAGGAAAAATGGACTATTGTCATTGGATTTTGGTTTATTAATGACTGAAAAGGAATTTCTAAAATCTTGTGTTGATAAATACTAATTCCTGGAAGCTATCCAAGAAAATTTGAATTTTGTTGGTAATAAAGGCTCCACTTCTACAAAAGTTGACAATATGGAGATGGTTTGTGTCATTGTTTATAACTACATTTATGGTCAGCTAGTTACTAGAGTGTAGCCCATAGAATGCAGAAGAATTGGTGTCTTTAGCCCTGAAGGGGACTTTACTTAAGAAAAAAACTATAAATATCTTCAAATACAAGGAATTAAAATGCTGTTATCAAGAGATTTTAGCTCAGAAATATTTGAAATAAAATGTTAAAAAAATAATGCCTCAAACCAAGGAAACCTTAAGTTGTGTTGCATCACAAATAAAGAATCACATTTTCTACCTAAAATATCTTCACAAACAAAACCATTCATTTTTCCTCTTAACATTCAACTATTTTGCCTCCCAAACAGGAACTTCAGGCTCATAGGAAATTTGACTGGCTTTGTAGCCTAAACGATTCAAACTTTTATTGATACTAGCTCAATTCAACTTGAATTGAGCCTATATCAATTATTTATTTATGATAACCGACCTATGTAAGCCAGTTCTAGGACATCAAATCTTTTATTTATCTGTGTATTAATTATAATCTGAAAATTTGACATCTACTCTTACATGCACATACCCCACACCTATAAAATATTGATATTTTATCCCCATATATGAATTATTACTGCATAATTAAACCATTGCTACTAAGTGTTATATCTATAATTTATCAAAATTATTAAATGAGAAATTTAAAGAAATTGCTAGGTGATATAACAAATAAGAATGTTTTTATTTTTGAAAATAATCCTAATAATCCTATCATTTCCTCCCTTTATGTAAACTGACTAGCATTGGGGCAAATTGGAAAGAGGGACAGAGGAGAGAATGTTCTTTGGTATTATGAATGCCCAGGAGCATCAGCAGCTATGAAGACTAGTAATGAAGCATTTGGCTCTCATTTGGCATTGCTCACTATTGGGAGGATTTTCCTACAAAAGATCAGCTATTTGATGTGTTCCACAGGCTATTACTTTGACTTTGGCATATTGGCATCCACATGCTGTTGAAATTGACGTTCCACCTTCAGCATGGCTCAGTGCCCTTTTCACAGATGGGCCCAGGTGTTGGCATGACACAGAGAAAATACTCATTTCATTCAAATGTTAGATACTAGATTTATTTCCTTGAATGTTACATTGTGATTTTGGAAACAATTTTATCCTTGTGAGGAATAATAGTAGGCATTATTCAGGATTTTATATTGGCTGAAGGGTATAAGACACAACAATTATAGAATTATTAATAAGATAGTATTATATTTCTAAAATTTAAAGTATGATAGCAGAATGACTTATCCTAAGGTCAACCCTTCACTAAAAATATAAAAAAGGTTTATATCTAACTTGAAATTTATCTTATGTGCTTTAGTTTCAAAATTCACTAGAATGCAGATTTTTCTTGAGTTAAATAAAATCTAAGAAATGAACTTATTAGATGTTACTAAGCATTGGCTAAATCAATGGTAAAATTTGGTCTAAAAGCAGAGGGAGACATTTAAACTAGTTTTCTAAATGAAGACTAGATATTTAACTGAAATAGTCCTCAAAGATTGACAGGGAGGACATTATCCAAAGTTATTTTGCATTATGAGCACAAAGTAGCCAGCTGCGACATTGGTGAGGTTAAAAAGGTGTTAGCGCCTGTGTCTTTTAAATGAGCATAGTCAATGACAGTGAACAATTTGGTCAGAAATTTGGCTTACTGGTTGTGCATGCTGTGCTTTATTGTGGTGTTGCCAGCTTCTCTGAATGAAAATACAAGCACAAATTAAATGGCTTTATGAACTCAGAGGGGAACAGTTGTTCTAGTGGCTTTCCTACAAATAACTAATTAATTCTTGAAGTAACCAAAATTGTTCTTTTGTGATCTGTTATTGAGAATCTAAAAGAAAACCTGAGCAGAAGAAACTAAGTGAAAGGGGAGTAGGGATTTCATGATTAGCTTTCAATTCACTGCTTTGGGGACCAGCACAATTTAGTTATTCTCCTCATTAATCTTACATTAAGCAAGCTAATGAAACATTTGGGTGAATAAATTATGAGTAATAAAAGCATTAATTTTATTTTTTCTGAACACTCAATTATGCTAATTGGCATCTGTTATTGTTTATTGTATATATTTATCTACGGAAATTAAGAACAAATATAGTATACACAAATTATTTTAAATACTGGCAATACAATAAATTTCTGTACTTTGTACATATTTTATAATTTTTGATTACCGCCAATTTATTAAACTTAACTATATTTAAATTATATTTCCATTTAAGTATACCTCCTTTTTTATTAAAAATATAACTGAGTTATTTTAACATTAAATATCCCAGTGTTAAGTAAATACCATTGTTTTATGAAACAATTTAATACAACATGATTAGTATACATGTAGACTATTTCTAAACATGAGCAGTATATTTTGATGTCTGGATGAGTTTAGGAGTTTATAAATTTTCCTATTTCTGGATGCTCAATAGGATAATTTAGAAAAAAAAAGACTCCTTGTGTTTTATCAGATATTCTTATATTCAGGTGTTTGTTTTTCAGGTAGTCTCTATATTTTTTACTCTTTCACAGATAGAATACCTCTCTTCAATGTAGATTTCCATTTAAAGGAGACTTTATTTCCACAACATTTCCCATGGTTCCCTATTTTAATGTCCCATCTCGTTATTAATAAATAAGAGATATTGTATTTAAACATTGTTTTCTAAATTAATTTATGCAATTAATTTCATATTACAAGGTGAGCATGACTTACAGGTGTTAAGTCTTAAACACCGTATATCAGAATCTAATTTCTATATCTATCCAAGTGTTGACTTATAATTTCATATACTTGTCATTGATAATTAGAAGTCAGTTCCCCCTCCCTCTTCTCACAACATATAAAATGATGCAAAGAAAGCTAATTAAACAATCTGGGTAAGTTGGTTGTCAAAACCAAGCCAATTAATGGAAGAAGTTATATTAGTTCCTCTTGTGTCCTCCTCTTGAGAATTAATCAAACAATATAGTAATGATAAAATAAATCAATGAATTACTGTGCAATCCCACTGCTGGAACTTGACTTATAAAAAAGTTCTAGCTTTTTCTTTAGACTGTTTATTGTTATATTTATCTGACTATATTTTATCCAAATCACTTCAGTTTGAATGATGAGGGTTATACGTATTTTGTGCTTCTAAAGTCTTAATAAAAAATGTTAGTGTTCATCTAAAAGGTTAGCTAATTAATTCAATGTGTGCTATTGTCATAAAATGGAGACCAACAAATCACAATAATAGTTTAAAATGTAGTCTATAAAGTTGCTAATAATCAGTGTGTTAGAGATAAATATATGAATAGGAGTTGATACACCACTTTAGATATCACCACCAATTATCTGTTAACTGTTATAGTTTTATAGTTATCTGAATTACAGTTTGAGATAGTATTTTTTGTGTGTATAGAATTTTTCCCTAAAATACGCTGCCCATTTTTATATGAAAGGTCATTACCCATAGTTCTCTTTATTTCACTGTATTTCTGGTAGGTTTTCATCTATTTTTATGTACTTATGGGAAGTATAAAGGGTACACATTTGTTAAATTTTCCTAAACCAGATGAGTTTGAACTGTAACTTATTTTAAATTACTGGGATAAAAGTATATCAAATCTCACAAAGCTATTCTATAACTTGAGCATTTCTTTTGCTAAAAATTTTAATTTTAATTCTGCCTTATGAATCACCGTCTTCCAAAACTATTTATTCTAAGTTCTATGTATAAGTGTAATTAGACAACTGGCGAGTTCTATTTCTTAGAATGTAAATATATATATAAATTTTGTTTATATATAAAATTTACTCTGAGTACTTAATATTCTGAATTTCTATTCTAAACCCCTCTCAATGGAAGAGGTAAAACATAAAGACCACAAACTAAGGTGAAAAAGAAGTAAAACAAAACAGTATTTTCTCTAAATCCCCATTCTGCTAAAATTTTAAAAAGTTCCACTTAAATTTAGGAAACGTTAGTCATTTCTATAGTTTCTTATTGCTTTGAAATGTCATTAGGTCAACTACGTATTTTTTTTCTCTTCCTCTTCTTTTTCTTCTACTAGGTATGACAGAGAATAGAACTTCTTACATATAGTACTAGAATTGAGTAAAAGGTATCTATGCCCCTATCATGGCACTTGTCCATAGTGTATTCATCATTTGTCTTTACTTGTTAGTATCTATCAGACTCTCTCTGAAGCTGAAATGCCCAGGGTTGCTTCATGCTTCCAAGTGATAAAACTCAGAACTTAAAGTTTCTTTCTCCTAAATAGGAAATTTGGCTACCAGAGACTCTGATAAAGAATATATATTCTTTACTTAAATATATAATTAATTTTAACATGTATATGGAGATAAATATTTCCTTCTAATCTAGTCAACAATGTTAATATTAATTTAGGGAACTACTGTGTTAAAATATAATATACAGATTATGTATTATAGAACTGTACACTTGAAACCTATATATTTTTATTAACTAATGACAACCCAATAAATTATATAAAAAATAAAGAAGAAAATACATTGCATAAATATTTTTGAAACAAAAACACAAACAAAAAAACAATATACTTTAAAAGGTGTGGAGGGCTGTCCTTTTTCATTGACATGGCCATGCTTCTCAAATGGCTAAACCCAATTACACCTCAGCATTTAGTTTCAAACATCCTAAACACAGAAAGTCAATTCAAAAAGTGTTACACTAAAACTTGCAGTAATGTATCAAATAAGGCATTGGAAGCATTTTGTATTTAAGATTTTCATTGTAACTTATACATTAAAAAAAATGTTAGTCTATGTCACCTGCCAGTTCACAATCCATTAAGTCACATAGGCATCAGTTTTTCATCAATCAACCTACAGAACAATTGGCTACATTTAATTCTGAAGGTGCTACCAAAAGAACTCCTGGTCATAACTGAGAACAACATGAACATAAAAGACTAAGGCACAACATTTTTCTCCTTATGTTATAAAGTTCTCCTTATGTCATGCAAATTATTTTCAATTCCAAATAAGAATTATTTTTTTGAGGAAGTAATTTTTAAACACAAAAACAAGTGATCTTAAGATTATTAAAACATTTTACTTGATAATTAATTTTAACACAAGGAACAAGAATACAAATCAAGCTAACATTTTTAAAAGTTTCAAAACGTAGGAAAATGGCAATAATTGATTCGTTATGACATCACAGATAAAAGTCTTTTATATCTTTCCCACTTGCAATCTGGGACCACTGGCTCCTAATCGCTCACCTGCCTGCCTTCCTATTGCCCCTAACCACTCTTGTCTGCCACCTGCTTGCTCCCAACTGCCGCCCCCACTGGCCTTCTCGCCCCAACTGCCCCCCTCTGCTGGCCCGCTTGTCTCCAACTGCCTCCACCACTGACCTGATCACCCCTAACTGCCCTTCCTTCTTGGCCAGATCGCCCCTAACCACCTCTGCCTTAGTCCCACCACAATGGCTTTGTCTGGAAGGACTTCTGGAAAGTCTAGGGGTCTAATTAGCATATTACCCTTTTATTAGTATAGGTATTCAGTTGTCTTAATTGTATCAAATTGTTTATGGACCAAAATAGGACTTACATAAATAAAGCACTTTCTTTTTCCCCCAGTAAAACTAGTAAAAAGTATCATATCTTTCAAATGTTCCTAACATGCTTTAAAGTGATGTACAGAGTTGGTACTGCAGCCTGTGTTAGTATTCCTTAAGACAATTCATTTTTAAAATTAATATGCTTTAAAACATGTATTATTCTATTATAGGGTCAATCCCTTTCATTAGCTTTATTTCTTTTATTTACTTTTATTTTTTATTAAATTTATTGAGTATAGATATTGGTTAATAAAATTGTTATTTTAAGTATACCATTCTATAATACATCATCTATATATTGTATTATGTGTTCATCATCTAAAGCATAGTCTTCTGTCACTATTTTGTTCCCCTTTCTCCTCTTCTACCACCTTCCCCATTCCTTGTCCCTCTGGTAATCATCATACTATTATCTCTTTCTATATGTTTTTTCTTTTTGCTTAATCCTTTCACTTTTGTCACCCAGATCCCCAGAACCCCTTTCTTTTGACAATTGTCAGTCTGTCATCTGCATCTTTAAATCAGTTTGCAATGTGTTTTTTTGTTTTTTTTGTTTGTTTGTTTTTTCCCGTTAGATACCTCATATAAGTGAAATCATATGGTACTTGTCTTTCTCTGTCTGGCTTATTCACTTAGTATACTCTCCAGGTCCAGCCATACTCACAAAAGGTAAGATTTCCTTCTTTTTTGTGACTGAATAATATTCCATTGTATAAATTAACCACAGCTTTTTCATCCATTTGTCTAGAGATGGGCATTTGGACAGGTATCTCTCCAATTTTCCCAACAGCATTTATTGAAGAGATAGTCTTTACTCCATTGTAAATAGTCCTGCAGTGAAGATAGTGATGCAAATTCCTTCACATAAGTGTTTCAGATTTCTCTGGGTATATTCCCAAAGGTGGAATCACTGGGTCATTAGGCAGCTCTAATTTTCATTTTTTTAAGTAACTACATACTGCTTTACACAGTGACTACATGAATCTCTATTCCCACCAACAGTATACTAGGGTTTTCTTTTCTCCACATCTTCCTCAACACTTGCCATTTATTGATTTAGTGATCATATCCATTCTGTCAGGTGAGAGGTAATAACTAATGTAGTTGCAATGTGCATTTCTCTGATTATTAGTGATACTGAGAATCTTTTTGAATGTCTATTGCTGATCTGCATGTCCTCTTCAGAGAAGTATCTATTTAGGTAATTTTCCCACTCAGTAGATTGTCATTTGATTTATTTTGTTGATGGTTTGTTTTCTGTGCAAAACCTTTTTAGTTTGATGTACTCACATTTGTTTACTTTTTTTGTTTCCCTTGCCCAAGGAGATATGTCAGGTTATATATGAAAAATCCATAGCAAACATATTCAATGGGCAAAAACTAAAAGTGTTTCCTTTAAGATCAGGAATTAAAAAAAGATATCCACTTTCACCTCTCTTATTCAACATAGTAGCCCTGCACAAGAATTTGTGTGCCAGTAGCTCTCTGCGGAGCCAGGCCACTCTGCGCCTGTTGCCCAGAGGCTGTCCACAGCCCAGAGGCCCATTCACAGTCAGGCAAAGAATGCTTGCCTCGTTGCTGTGGCAACAAAGCAAGCATTCTGCTCATGCTTCCCATTCTCAGTGGCCACTCACCTGGGACTGGGGGACTTCACCAGGGCTGAGAGGACTGAGTGCCTTCATCTTGTGGCTTTGGGAACCACCATATTTGTGAGGGAGTGATGGTTAATTTGCATATTACCCTTTCATTAGATAGGACTAGAGGCCTGGTGCACAAAATTTGTGCATGGGGGGGTATCATTCAACCCAGCCTGTTCCCTCTCCAATCTGGGACCCCGTGATACATGTCTGACTGCCTGTTTGGGCCCAATCCCAGTAGGACAGTTGTACATCACTCTCACAATCCAGGACTGCTGGCTGTCAACTGCTCACCTGCCTGCCTTCCTGATTGCCCCTCACTGATTCTGCCTGCCAGCCTGATCACCCCCTAACCACTCCCCTACCAGCTTGATTGATACCTAACTGCTCCCCTGCCCGCCTGTTTGCCCCTAACTGCCTTTCCCTGCATGCCTGGGTCTTCTCCAACTCCCCTTCCCTGCAGGTCCAGTCACCCCCAACTTCCCTTCCCTGCCAGCTTGGTCACCCCTAACTGCCCTCCCCTGCTGGCCTGATTGCCCACAACTGCCCTCCCTTGCAGACCATCTTGTGGTAGCCCTCTTGTATCCACATGGGAGCAGGATCTTTGGACCACATGGGGACAGTCATCTTTTGTGTTGGAGTGATGGTCAATCTGCATATTACTCTTTTATTAGATAGGATAGAGGCCTGGTGCATGGGTGGGGGTCAGCTGTTTGCCGTTAAGGGTGTCCCTGATCAGGGTGTGTATTCCTTTGGGGCATAGGGTGGCATGGGCAAGGGGCCTGTGGTGGTTTTGCAGGCCAGCCATGCCCTTCTCCCCAACCCCTACCTCACCTGGTGACCCAAGCAGAGGCCCTGGTATCTTCTACAATTGAAATTTTGTAGCCTGGAGCAGAACCAAGCCTTCTACTCAACCAGCCATTGAAACTTTGTTGCCTTAACCAGAGGCCTGGGCTGGCCCGGGTGTGCGGAAAGCTTTGCTTCTTCCATCACCAGGGGCAACCCAAGTTTCCCTACTACTCTCTCTGTGGCTGTAGCCATCTTGGTTGGATTAATTTGTACATTCGCTCTGAGTGGCTGGTGGGTGTGGCTTGTGGATGTAGTGGAGGTATGGTTAATTTGCATATTACTCTTTTATTTGATAGGAGAGTATTGGAAGCTCTAGCCACAGCAAGCACACAGCAAGGAATAAGTAAAACTGCATTATTAGCAAATGATATCATAGTGTATATAGAAAATCCTAAAGACTACACCAAAGACTACTAGAACTGATAAACAAATTCAGTAAAGTAGCAGGATACAAAATAAATATCCAAAAATCAGATACATTTTTATATAGCAATAAAAAACACCCAGAAAGAAAAACTAAGAAAACAATCCCATTTTTTATTGCATCAAAAACTGAAATAAAATATCTTGGTAAATTCCTATATTCCACTGGTTGCTCTTGTCTCTTTTGTTGAATGTTAATTGAGCAAAATGTCCCAATTTGATTTATTGGGCCTCTGTTCTCTTCCATTGATTTACTTGTATATGCCTGTTCTTGTGCCAGGACTAGGCTGGTTTGATTATAGTGACTTAGTAGTATTACTTAATATCTGATATTGTGATTCCTCAAACTTTGTTCTTCTTTCTCAAGATTGCTGCAGCTATTTGGGCTCTTTTTTTTCCATATAAATTTTTGGAATATTTGTTCTAGATCTGTGAAATATGCCATTGGTGTTATAGAAGTGATTGCATTTATCTATAGATTTCTTTAGATACTGTGGACATTTTAATGATGTTAATTCTACCAATCAATGAACATGATATATTCTTCAACTTGTTTATATCTTCTGCTATCTCTTTTTTCAATGTCTTATAGTCTTCTGAGTATAGTTTTTTACCTCCTTGGTTAAATTTATTATTAATTAATTTAATTTTTTTGTTTTAATGGTAACTAGAATTGGTTTTGTTAGTTTCTCTTTCTGAGTTCATTATCAGTGTACAAAAATGCCATCAATTTGATTTCTGGGTGTTAATTTTGCCAATTTGCCAAATTCATTTATTAAATTTAGTGGTTTTTGATGGAATCTTTAGGGTTTTCTATGTGCAATATGATGTGAGAGGTATATAATGACAGTTTTTACTTCCTCCTTTCCAACTTAGATGCCTTTTGTGTTTTCTTGTCTGATTGCTATGGCTAGGACTTCCAGTATGATGTTGAAAAAGAGTGGTGGAAGTAGACAACCTTGTTTTGTTCCTGTGCTTAGGGGAAATAGTTTTAGGTATGGCCCATGGAGAATGATATTGGCTATAGGTTTGATCTATATGGCCTTTATTATGTTGAGGTATGATCTCTCTATTCCCACTTTGCTTAGAATTTTTACCAAAAATGGGTATTAGACTTAGTTGAATGCTTTTTTTTTGCATCTGTTGATATAATCATGTGATTTTTGTCCTTCAATATGTTAACGTGCTGTATCGTATTAATTTGCAAATATTATACCTGCCTTGCATTCCTAGATTTAAATCCCACTTAGTCATGGTGTATGATCTTTTTAATATATTGCTGGATCTGATTTACTAATATTTTGTTGAGGATTTTAGCATCTATGATCATCAGGGCTATTGGCTGTAATTCTCTTTCTTTTTAGTGCCTTTATTTGGTTTTAGAATTAGGATAATGTGGCCTCAAAAAAAGAGGTTGGAAAGTTTCTTGTATTTTTTCTGAATAGTTTAAGGAGAATAGATATTAGTTTTTCTTTGAATGTTTGATAAAACAAGGAATGAGAGCAGGGCATTTATTGCTGAGAGGTTTTTTTTTGTTTGTTTGTTTCTTGTTTTGTTTGTTTGTTTTTTAATTACTTCTTCCATTTCATCAGTTGTTAGTGGCCTATTCAGGTTTTCTGATTCTTTCTGTTTCAGTTTTGGAAGACTGGATTTTTCTAGGAATTTATCTATTTCATCTTACATTGTCTCACTTGTTGGCATATGGTTGTTCATAGTATTTTCTTACTATCCTTTGTATTTCTTTTCTTTTTAAATTTATTTATTTTTATTTATTATTTCCCCTATTGCCCTCCCCACCTCCCAGTACATGTCCTCATCTGTCTCCCCCACCCCTCCACCTCCCTCCCTCATTGCCCTGTATCCACTGGCTATGCCTACACACACATGCATACAAGTCCTTTGGTTGATCTACTATAGACCCCTCCTCCCAAACTTCCCCTGCCTTCCCACCATAGCACGACAGTCTGCTCATTGCTTCTTTGCCTCTGCATCTGCTTCCTCCCCCCAACCTCTGATTCTTGTCTTTAAAAACATCTTGTCCCTGTAGGCTAGAAATAAACCCACAAGAGCAAAAGAAAAATGATTGAGTACCAATTTCAATATCCGATAGCTTTGAGTCCCAGTTTAAATGTCAAACAGTTCCTTATGTGTACATGTCATCAGTGGTATCTGGATACTGGACAGATGGTGGCGATGCCAGTCCAACCCTCTCTGGTTTGTTCCTGGGCATCCTGTAGCGATACTCAGCTGCCAATTGCTCACATGACAAGGCTTCCTCAGCATCTTCCACCTCTGGACTGTCTCTTCTTGTCTTTGTAGTTGGAGCAGACCTGTCAGTTTCTCTCTATTGCAGGAGTCCACTTGGTCTTGGAGTTGTTTTCTGAAAATATATAAACATATTCTCGACCAAGAGTTAATAAAGGAATCTTTTCTGAAAAATTGACTTGGGGTCCTTTCTATTTTTGTCTACCTGCTTTTCCTTTGACTTATTTTGACACCATGTGTGTTTTTCATGGGTGTCTTGCTGTTAGCATTACAAATGGAAATTAATTTTCTTAAGTGAAAATTTTCTAACTGTAATTTACTTACCAGATATTTTTCCTTACATGCTATTATCCTACTCTCCCCACTTTTTTTGATTAATGGAGAATTTGGTAATAATTTTTAATGCAATCTTTATAACATTAAATTTTAACTTTTTGCACACAAACATGCCTGTTTTATGTTCATTACATATTAGTCAATTTTACCATGAGATGAGCTATCAATACAAATTTTAATTAATACTTTAGAAACAGCTTTTTGTTCAGTACACTTAAATTTTCTTGGGTGTCCGCTTATTTCAGTTCGCCAATTTAAATTAATCTAAAAGCTTGATAACTCTTTTACATCAAATTTAATACTCTACCAACAATCTTAGATTACCCTGTATATATTAGTGGAGAGGTTTATTTGCATTGAGTAAGCACTGAGCATTCCTGGTGCTAGGCTGAATTTAGATATAGGGCAGCTGCTGTCTGCATGTTTTTGTAAATTACTTGATTCCTGATCTGTGCTGAGCGTGGGAAGCGAGGTAGCCATGTGGGCAGGAGACCTCCCTCAGAAGGGGTGAAGGTTCACACCTCTTCAAGGTTAGATGAGGGGGGGTGAGGGTCTGTGCCCCACCTCTGTTGATCCCCAAGTTGTCTTCAGATGGCCCCTCAGCAACTGTGCCTGTCTTAGGTTGTTCCTTCCCTGAGGAATCTTACCATTTTCTGGCTATCCAGTCATCCTCAGGGGCCAAGAAGGGTGTTGTGAGGTTCAGTTCTCTCTCCTTGGTAGCCTATGCCCCTGTGGCCTCCATGCCCAGCACCTGCCTTGGGGATACCCTCACCTGCTGGCAGGGGCCCTTATCTCAGGGAATTCAGGTTCCTTCTCCAGGGAGAGCCCAGCTCACACCATTTGGTGAGAGACAAATCTATTATACCAGCCACCATGAAGCTTCACCTCAGCTTGAATAGAGAGCTCCAGCTAGAGCTGAGGGCCATTGGATTGTGAGGAGAGGGTCCCTCTTGGCAAAAGAGTAAAGAGGGCCAGCACAGAATGCTCAAGTGCCTTCCGAGTGCCTCAATTCCTTCTGAAAGGAATTAAATCCTTTCATGTCCTCTTTTTAAATTGCTGCTAAACATTCAAAGAATTAGTTTCTATGTTTGTTTGGGATAGTTGTACAATATGCTGTTGTGAAATATAAAAAATTAAATGACATTGTAGGATACTATCATATAAGGATATTCTTTGCTCTAGGCCATGGCAATTCAATTTCAAATGGGCTGACATTTTTTTGTTGTTGTAACTTTATATAAACTATTTCAGGGAGTCATAAACACAGATTACTTACCTTAGCTCAAGAAGCCAAATATATTGACTTTAAATTACAATCCTTATGACGTTTAAAGGAAACTTATCTTTATTTCCTAGCAAAATGATTTTCATGTTACGGAGTTTCATTTAAAAATCTTTGTCTCATGAAGTAATTTCTCTGAAGGTTATGGTGACCACTGTATGGATTCCCTCTCATGCCACACCTTCCCCATTATCTGTGCCCAATGATTATGCTCATATGCATGTACGAAGGTCCCTCTGTTGATCTCTCCCCCTTATTTCCACCAACTCCCACCTTCCCTGAGGCTTGATGTTTTGATCAACATTTCTCATTCTCTGGATCTAATCTTGATTATCAGTCTATGTCATTCATTACTTTGCCCAGATGAGTGAGATCATGTGATATTTGTCTTTCTCTACGTGGCTTATTTCACAAAGCATAGTGCTTTCCATCTCCATCCATGTTATTGCAAATGGTATGAACTTCTTATTTTTTACCACAGCATAGTATAATGTACCACAGTTTTTTTTTTCTTTTTCTTTTTTCTTTTGTTACATGTATACATATCTCCCCATTGCCCATCCCTCCCTGGCATACTCCAACCCCACAGTGTCTGTGTTAATTGGTTATGCTTATATGCATGCATACAAGTCTTTTGGTTGATCTCTTATCTACCCCACCTCTCCTTAAACTTCCTGCTGTAATTTGACAGTCTGTTTGATGCTTTACTGCTTCTGTGTTATCCTTTTGTTCATCAGTTTATAATGTTCTTTATTATCCACAAATGAGTGAGATCATGTGGTGTTTCTCCTTCATTCACTGCTAATTTCACTTAGCATAAGGCTCTCCAGTTCCATCCAGATTGCTGCAAATGGTAAGAATTCCTTCTTTTAATGGCAGCATAGAATTCCATTGTGTAGATGTACCATAGTTTTCTGATCCACTTATCTGCTGACGGGCACCTAGGCTGTTTCCAAATTGTAGCTATTGTAAAATGTGTTGCCTTGAATATAGGGGTGCATAAATTCTTTCTGATTGGTGTTTATAATTTCTTAGAATATATTCCTAAGAGTGCGATTGGTGGATCAAATGTGAGATCCATTTTTAGTTTTTTGAGGAAACTCCATACTGTTCTCCATAGTGGCTGCACCAGTCTGCATTTCCACCAACAGTGCACAAGGGTTCCTTTTTCTCCGCATCCTTGCCAACACTGGTCATTTGTTGATTTGATGATTGCCATTCTGACAAGTGTAAGATGGTATCGCATTGTGGTTTTGATTTGCATCTATCGGATAATTAGTGACTTTGAACATGTTTTCATGTGTCTCTTGGCCTTCAATCGTCTTTCAAAAAGGTTCTATTTAAGTCTGTTGCCCATTTTTTTTATTGGATCGTTTATCTTCCTCTTATTAAGTTGTATAAGTTGGCTGTAGATGTTGGAGATTAAACCTCTATCAGTGATAACATTTGTAAATATGTTCTCCGATAGAGTGGGCTTTCTTGTTGTTTCGTTGATGGTTTCTTTTGCTGTGCAAAAGCTTTTTATTTTGATGAAGTCCCATTTGTTTATTTTTTCTTTAGCTTCCATTGCCTTTGGAGCAGTATCTGTGAAGAAGTTCTTTCAGCATGTCTGAGATTGTGCTGCCTGTGAATTCCTCTAGTATTTTTATGGTTTCCTGTCTAATGTTTAAGTCCTGCATTAATTTTGAGTTTATTTTTGTAGTTGGTGTAAGTTGGTGGTCCAGTTTCATTTTTTTACATGTATCTGTCCAATTTTCCCAACACCATTTATTGAAGAGGCTATCTTGACCTCATTGTATCTTCATGCATCCTTTGTCAAATATTAGTTGAGCATTGTGGTTTTGGGTGGATATCTGGATTCTCTATTCTATTCCATTGGTCTATATGTCTGTTCTTGTGCCAGTATCAGGCTATTTTGAGAACAGTTGCTTTGTAATATAGCTTGAAATCTGGCATTGAAATCTCATCTACTTTATTCTTCTTTCTCAGAATTTGCTGCAGCTATTCATGGTCTTTTTTTTTTTTGTTGTTCCAGATGAGTCTTTGAAGAATTCTTTCTAGATCTATGAAATATATTGTTGGTATTTTAATGGGTAGTGCATTGAATTTATAGATTGCTTTGGATACAATGGACCTTTTAATGATATTGATTATCCCAATCCATGAACATGGTATGCTCTTTCATCTGTTTATGTCCTCCTCTATCTCTTTTTTCAGTGTCATATAGTTTTCTGCGTATAGATCTTTTACCTCCTTATTTAAATTTATTCCTAGATATTTTATTTTTTTGCTGCAATGGTAAATGGGATTGCTGTTTTACTCTCTCTTTCTGTGAGTTCATTATTGGTATATAGAAATGTCATAGATTTCTTGGTGTTAATTTTGTATTCTGCTATATTGCTGAATTTATTTATCATGTCTAATAATTTTTTGATGGAGTCTTTAGGGTTTTCTATGTACAGCATCATGTCTTCTGCAAATAAGGACAGTTTTATTTCTTCTTTTCTTATTTGGATGCCTTTTATTTCTTTTTCTTGTCTGATAGCAATGGCTAATACTTTCAGCATTATGTTAAATAGGAGTGGTGACAGTGGGCATCCCTGTCTTGTTCCTGTTTTTAGGGGAAATGGTTTTAGTTTTTGCCGATTGAGTATGATGTTGGCTGTGCATTTGTCATATATGGCTTTTATTATGTTGAGGTATGATCCTTCTATTCCTACTTTTTTGAGAGTTTTTATTAAGAAAGGGTGTTGGATTTTGTCAAATGCTTTTTCTGCATTAATTGATATGATTATGTGATTTTTATCTCTCAATTTGTTTATGTGATATACCACATTTATTGATTTGGAGATATTGTACCATCCTTGCATTCTGGAGATAAATCCTACGTGGTCATTGTGTGTAATCTTTCTGACGTACTGCTAGATTTTATTTGCTAGTATTTTTTTGAGGATTTTGGCATCTATGTTCATGAGAGATATTGGTCTGTAATTCTCTTACATTGTGTTATCTTTATCTGGTTTTGGTATTAGGGTGATGCTGGCTTCATAGAAGGAGTTTGAAAGTGCTCCTTACTCTTGAATTTTCTGGAATAGTCTGAGAGGAATGGGTTTTACTTCTTCTATGAATGTTTGGTAAAATTCCCCTGTGAAGCCTTCTGGCCTTAGGCTTTTGTTTGCTGGAAAGTTTTTGATGACTGCTTCAATTTCTTTCTTAGTTATCAGTGTGTTGATATTTTTAGAAT